>CM019177.2:34790741-34901653 GCA_009739505.2 Apolygus lucorum
AGGGTCCTTCGTATGGTAATTTGATTACTGGTTGCTACGGAAGCAAAACTGAATACAACTCGAAGAAGAAGAAACGAACAGCGATCGCATTTGGTCAGATAATAATATTATTGATAATAGTAGTATAATTATTAAATTTAAATTAAATTAAATATTAATAATAATAATATATTAATAAATATTATTTGAACGCGATTAGACCTCTTTGGTGATTCACACTCGTGATTTTGTTTTATCGAAGGAAAAACCTTAAGGTCTCGTAGGGAGCTAACGGTTTGTGCTGCAGAGCTCCGCATGGTCTCTAAAATTTTAAAAATTCTATGCTATCTTAAATTGATGGAAAAACAATACCTTTATATCGATTTTTTTGAGCTAGGGCGTTTTCAAAATGTCAACCCTTATTTTTCATCCCTTAGAAGTGAAGAAACCATGCTTACTATTGGCTGGGGCGTTAGTGATTATTCGGTTAGGAAGATTATTCGGTATTGAGAATAAAATTTGAAAAAAAATGCTCTCCTGTAAAATTCTATTTTTGTACTTACCTGGTTTTTCCCCACCACCAGCCAATTCATTGACCTGGAGAAGATGGGATTTTGGCAGAACTGTTGAAGAATGGACGAGAAAAATTGGAAAAATCATTGCACTCCCGCATGTGTGTACTAGTAAAATTCGTAAATTGGTACTACGAATCCCATCATGCTCGTACATTCTTATATACAGGATCTAATTCCAAATTCGAATAATATGGAAACAATATTTTATTGATGTTAGGAAGCTATGTGCTACGCCCACAAAGGTAGTAAAATACGTAAATTGATACTACAAACCCCATCCTGCTCGTACATTTGTATTACAGGATCTAATTCCAGATTCGAAGAATGTGGAAAACAATATTTTATTGATGTTGGGAAGCAATGTGCTACCCCCACAAAGGTAGTAAATACGTAAATTGGTACTACGAACCCATCCTGCTGTACATTTTTATTACAGGATCTAATTCCAGATTCTAATAATCTGGGAAGAATATCGTCGTTCGAGGCCCAGCATGCACATCTGACATTTTGGCGAAATCGAGTTAAGAACGGTTCTTATTCAAAATTTCACGCCCGAGCGATTGGCGCTAACAGTTTTTCAATCTGACCGCTCGTAGCGCTAGTATATTGCGAATATAGTCAGCATAGCATATCTAAAACCACCCAACAGCAAGGCACATCTGCACAGAAAGCATGGAAAAACGTATATGCCAGGAAGCGAGGCAAGTTTATTGAGTTTATTGCAATAATTAGAAGTATATAGCGGTTTTTTCCTTTTAGTAATGCTTAATGAAGATTCAATCTTGATTTCTAACAAAAAGAAAATCATAAATCATCGGCATTAGTTAAGAAAATAAGATAAATAAGTTTGAACTGCAAATGTGCTATGCTGCTAGGATGAAGCTATGCATATGTGCATTGCTGTTTGTATTTATTTCGAACAAAGCTTATTTTCGTGAACAAAATCGGTGCCTTTGTAGGAAGAAAGAAGAAAGGAAGTTCTCGCAGAGTACTTACCCAAAAATAATTGTTAATGTTTTCTCAATGAAAAAAATCGGCGTAGTCATTTTCCAAAACTAAGAAGTAGTAAGTCAGAAGTGAAGTGATTTTATTCCTTTTACTCAACTGAAAAGCCTATTCTGATGGTAGATTTTGATAATTATCTGCTAAATGAAATACTAGTCATTGTCTCATTACTGTGAAAATCTTGTCAATTCATGTTCATTGACTGGAATATCTACAACATTTTTAGACTTTTTACAAAATTAACTTTTACAAAATTGTAAGACTTATATATTTAATATATAAGTCTTTTCGGGTTCTGAAATTTTACTGAAGGTTTAAAAAATATAGTTGAATTTAATAATATTTAACTGGTTAACCCTAATTGGGCCATGGTATCACTAGCGTCACCGAAAACATCTCAGAACTCCACAGATATCTCTAAGTGTCACCGGAGTAACCAAAATTAAATTACAACTTTAAATTTAATGGACAACAGAATTTTCTGTCTCAAAATAGAGTTATGAAAAAAATTTCCAAGGAAATCGATGAAAAACATTTTATAATAACATCAATTTTTGATTTCCAATAACTTACAGAAAATGTTTCGAAAAATTCAGCTCTGTCCAATAAATTTTTAAATTGCAATTGATATCTAGTTAATCTGGTGACACCTTGGGAAAGCTGTGGGATTCCCAAGATGTTTTCAGTGACACTAGTGACACCATGGTCCAATAAGAGGTAATAATATTTCACTTCAACTATATTTTTTTAAATTTCAGCAAAATTTTAAAACCCAAAACGACTTATATATTTGTAGACATTCCAGTCAATGAACATACGAGTAAATTGACAAGATTTTCACAGTAATGAGACAATGACTAGAATTTCATTTAGTAAATAATTATCAAAACCCACCATCAGAATAGGCTTTTTAGTTGAACAACAGGAATAAAATCATTTCACTTCCGACTTATATTAACACATGTTCGCTTTCCAGTAGAGAAATATTATTTGACAAGAAGGTCAGAGGAATATAACAATAAATTCAGTTCACTTTGGTAACTCCTCATCTCAGTTTTGTAATAAGTAGAAACCCCATTATAAACAATTCATGTTTTATCATTCTGCCCTTCGTCCCATGAAATACGTGCATTGCTAAACAATATATTTGATATTGTGAAGCGTCCAATCTGTATAATTCGTAGGAAATAAGAAAGGCACATCACATGAGTACCATAAGAAAATATACACTCCTAGTAACGCAGGTAAACTGTAGTAAAATTCAAGTCTAGCTTTATGAAACGGATTTTATACAGATCTCTGTGATCCTTAATAATGTTTCTGTGTTAGCTAAAGAATTTTTGACATTTTCATGTCTGCTTTGGCACATAAACTGAAAAATCGACACGAAAACTTGCTCACGCGACCAATAAATAAAATAGACTCACTGTGTTGCGCAGAGAAGAATCAACTGTTTTCTTATTTTGATGCTTGGGTACATGAACTAACAACCATACTTTCACACACATGAAAATGTCCCAATGTGTTGCAGACTCGTATGCAAGCATTTATAATTTTTTTCTAATATATACCTACTGCATTTTCCAAGGCTTTTCTTCACTAGGACTAGGAAAATAGATACCTACCCTAATACTAACGCTGGTAGTAGCAGATGTGGAATTCAAGTCAATGTAAAACTAGAACTGTTGGGTTCAATTTTTTTGTGTCGTTTAAATAAAACAAATTATAAATTAAATTAAATAAATAAAATAAAATAAACTATAAATTGGTACTGTTTCGAGTTTATAAACATCTGGTACCTACCTTCCCTGTCTACTTGTCGGGCTGACAAAAAAGGAATTGCAAGCCAGTTTAAAACTCTATCCTTGGCTTTATAGAGGGAAACCAAATAGATAATTTATTTGAGAACTTAATTTTAGTACAGCAGCATAGGACAACTTCATGTTACCCCTCTGAAAAATAGCACAAATGTTCGACAGCATAGCATATCTAGGGGACGAAATCTGGGCAGCATAGCACATCTACGCTAATTTCGAAGGTAGTTCGTTGACAACCAAATTTATTGTAAAATCATGTTGAGCGACCCCAATTAGGCTAGTTTGAACTCAGAAAATAAAGAAAACACGATTACCTTACTCGTAAAACAGTTTTTTGGCTCTCCTGAAAAGTTGGCAAAAGTTAGATGTGCCATGCTGGGCCTCGAACGACGATATTTTATTGATTTTATTAATAACAACTTATTAAACAACTTGTGAGGGGGGGTTCTTTTCTACTTCTCTTTTGCTTCCTCACTACCGAAGGTTGGGAAGCTTTGTATTCGTGAAAGAAGTGAAAAAAAAAATTTCCTCCAAAATCAAAATTTCCACTTGCTTTTTGCGTTTTAGAGCTTCCCGAACAATTTTGGTTCCGTGTCTGTCTGTCTGTCGGTCTGTCTGTGGTCAATCCTTGTCCCGGGCAAAACTATACTAACCTGTGGTCCGATTTTGATGAAATTTTCAGGGATTGTGCGGGTTAGGTCCTAGACGGTCCCCTATCAATTTCAGCACCTTCGGACGAATAGGAGCGAGTGCGCATGCGCAAACGTGAATTTCCTGGAACCTCGGTTTCTCGGTTTCTAATGAACCGATTTTGCTCAAATTTGGAGGTTAGTTAGGGACTAACTTCTGAGAGTCACCCTATAAGTTTCAATCAAATTGGTCAAGCAATAGCCGCTGCGCATGCGCGAACTTTAAATTTATTGTTACAACCAAAACTCCCCAACTATTCAACCAATTTCGACGAAATTTTAAGGGATTGTGTGGGTTAGGTCCTAGACGGTGGTTTATACCTACACTCTTTCGTTCTTTTATTTCAGTGGTTTATATACCACAACTATTTACAACACTATTAAAACATTAATACCTGCAACCCTATCCCGCATATTATCGCCAATATTTTGGTATTCAATAACTCTTTGAATCATAATTTTTTCGCCAACTGATTCTATTCGTCCATGTTACAATGAGTGAGGAAGCTATACTGCCCACCCAACTTGGCAGACGTTTTTTTCTATAGTGATACATTTTGCGAACCATATAGAACCATTAATTATGGATCAATGTCCCTCCCTCATTATTAAACTTCCTGGTCCTCAGGAAGGGAAGTGGGGCCTAATAAACTCGGCCCGATTTTATTTCCTATGTATGATTTTTTCTCTTGAAAATTATATTTTCCCCATTTCTCTCTTATTGGTCCTTTTTGGCAATTACCCATTATTTTTCATGTAAACAACTTGTGAGGGGGGGTTCTTTTCTACTTCTCTTCTACTTTTCTATATTGACACATTTTGCGAAACGTTCTGAGATTGAATTGGGTGAGTTCACCAATTTGGCATTCTCCCACACCCTTGAAAACGGCTGGTTCCAGCCCTCAACTCTGCGGCGCCTTGCCAGCGCTATTCACACTGCAGCGGAATTGACGTCCAGTAAGCTCGAGCTTACTGGACGTCAATTCAGCTGCTGTGTGAACGGAAGCCACTATGCGTTCATATGTACAGCGTATATGTGAAGAACTGTATATGTCATCAGCAAGCGAAATGTGAATATCTGAGTCGGTTAACAAGTATCTCGGCCTTAATTAATGTTGGAATTTCAAAATTTTGTTAAAATGACCACTCCTTTAGGGGGACGTCACTTTACCACAACTATGATACGGACGTCAGTTGTGACCAAGAGGAAATAGATAGAGATAGAGAGAGAGAGAGAGAGAGAGAGAGAGAGAGAGAGAGAGAGAGAGAGAGGAGAGAGAGAGATAGAGAGAGAGAGAGAGAGAGAGAGAGAGAGAGAGAGATGAGAGAGAGAGAGAGTAGAGAGAGAGATAGAGAGAGAGAGAGAGAGATAGAGAGAGATAGAGATATATATAGATAGAGAGTATATATATATATATATATATATATATATATATATATATATATATATATATATATATATAGATATATATATATATATATATATATATATATATATATATATATATATATTTACATCTTGGTACAAAATGACGTCCGTATCATAGTTGTGGTAAAGTGACGTCCCCCTGAAGGAGTGGTCATTTTAACAAAATTTTGAAATTCCAACATTAATTAAGGCCGAGATACTTGTTAACCGACTCAGATATTCACATTTCGCTTGCTGATGACATATACAGTTCTTCACATATACGCTGTACATATGAACGCATAGTGGCTTCCGTTCACACAGCAGCTGAATTGACGTCCAGTAAGCTCGAGCTTACTGGACGTCAATTCCGCTGCAGTGTGAATAGCGCTGGCAAGGCGCCGCAGAGTTGAGGGCTGGAACCAGCCGTTTTCAAGGGTGTGGGAGAATGCCAAATTGGTGAACTCACCCAATTCAATCTCAGAACGTTTCGCAAAATGTGTCAATATAGAAAAGTAGAAGAGAAGTAGAAAAGAACCCCCCCTCACAAGTTGTTTACATGAAAAATAATGGGTAATTGCCAAAAAGGACCAATAAGAGAGAAATGGGGAAAATATAATTTTCAAGAGAAAAAATCATACATAGGAAATAAAATCGGGCCGAGTTTATTAGGCCCCACTTCCCTTCCTGAGGACCAGGAAGTTTAATAATGAGGGAGGGACATTGATCCATAATTAATGGTTCTATATGGTTCGCAAAATGTATCACTATAGAAAAAAACGTCTGCCAAGTTGGGTGGGCAGTATAGCTTCCTCACTCATTGTAACATGGACGAATAGAATCAGTTGGCGAAAAAATTATGATTCAAAGAGTTATTGAATACCAAAATATTGGCGATAATATGCGGGATAGGGTTGCAGGTATTAATGTTTTAATAGTGTTGTAAATAGTTGTGGTATATAAACCACTGAAATAAAAGAACGAAAGAGTGTAGGTATAAACCACCGTCTAGGACCTAACCCACACAATCCCTTAAAATTTCGTCGAAATTGGTTGAATAGTTGGGGAGTTTTGGTTGTAACAATAAATTTAAAGTTCGCGCATGCGCAGCGGCTATTGCTTGACCAATTTGATTGAAACTTATAGGGTGACTCTCAGAAGTTAGTCCCTAACTAACCTCCAAATTTGAGCAAAATCGGTTCATTAGAAACCGAGAAACCGAGGTTCCAGGAAATTCACGTTTGCGCATGCGCACTCGCTCCTATTCGTCCGAAGGTGCTGAAATTGATAGGGGACCGTCTAGGACCTAACCCGCACAATCCCTGAAAATTTCATCAAAATCGGACCACAGGTTAGTATAGTTTTGCCCGGGACAAGGATTGACCACAGACAGACCGACAGACAGACAGACACGGAACCAAAATTGTTCGGGAAGCTCTAAAACGCAAAAAGCAAGTGGAAATTTTGATTTTGGAGGAAATTTTTTTTTTTTCACTTCTTTCACGAATACAAAGCTTCCCAACCTTCGGTAGTGAGGAAGCAAAAGAGAAGTAGAAAAGAACCCCCCCTCACAAGTTGTTTAATAAGTTGTTATTAATAAAATCAATAAAATATCGTCGTTCGAGGCCCAGCATGGCACATCTAACTTTTGCCAACTTTTCAGGAGAGCCAAAAAACTGTTTTACGAGTAAGGTAATCGTGTTTTCTTTATTTTCTGAGTTCAAACTAGCCTAATTGGGGTCGCTCAACATGATTTTACAATAAATTTGGTTTGTCAACGAACTACCTTCGAAATTAGCGTAGATGTGCTATGCTGCCCAGATTTCGTCCCCTAGATATGCTATGCTGTCGAACATTTGTGCTATTTTTCAGAGGGGTAACATGAAGTTGTCCTATGCTGCTGTACTAAAATTAAGTTCTCAAATAAATTATCTATTTGGTTTCCCTCTATAAAGCCAAGGATAGAGTTTTAAACTGGCTTGCAATTCCTTTTTTTGTCAGCCCGACAAGTAGACAGGGAAGGTAGGTACCAGATGTTTATAAACTCGAAACAGTACCAATTTATAGTTTATTTTATTTTATTTATTTAATTTAATTTATAATTTGTTTTATTTAAACGACACAAAAAAATTGAACCCAACAGTTCTAGTTTTACATTGACTTGAATTCCACATCTGCTACTACCAGCGTTAGTATTAGGGTAGGTATCTATTTTCCTAGTCCTAGTGAAGAAAAGCCTTGGAAAATGCAGTAGGTATATATTAGAAAAAAATTATAAATGCTTGCATACGAGTCTGCAACACATTGGGACATTTTCATGTGTGTGAAAGTATGGTTGTTAGTTCATGTACCCAAGCATCAAAATAAGAAAACAGTTGATTCTTCTCTGCGCAACACAGTGAGTCTATTTTATTTATTGGTCGCGTGAGCAAGTTTTCGTGTCGATTTTTCAGTTTATGTGCCAAAGCAGACATGAAAATGTCAAAAATTCTTTAGCTAACACAGAAACATTATTAAGGATCACAGAGATCTGTATAAAATCCGTTTCATAAAGCTAGACTTGAATTTTACTACAGTTTACCTGCGTTACTAGGAGTGTATATTTTCTTATGGTACTCATGTGATGTGCCTTTCTTATTTCCTACGAATTATACAGATTGGACGCTTCACAATATCAAATATATTGTTTAGCAATGCACGTATTTCATGGGACGAAGGGCAGAATGATAAAACATGAATTGTTTATAATGGGGTTTCTACTTATTACAAAACTGAGATGAGGAGTTACCAAAGTGAACTGAATTTATTGTTATATTCCTCTGACCTTCTTGTCAAATAATATTTCTCTACTGGAAAGCGAACATGTGTTAATATAAGTCGGAAGTGAAATGATTTTATTCCTGTTGTTCAACTAAAAAGCCTATTCTGATGGTGGGTTTTGATAATTATTTACTAAATGAAATTCTAGTCATTGTCTCATTACTGTGAAAATCTTGTCAATTTACTCGTATGTTCATTGACTGGAATGTCTACAAATATATAAGTCGTTTTGGGTTTTAAAATTTTGCTGAAATTTAAAAAAATATAGTTGAAGTGAAATATTATTACCTCTTATTGGACCATGGTGTCACTAGTGTCACTGAAAACATCTTGGGAATCCCACAGCTTTCCCAAGGTGTCACCAGATTAACTAGATATCAATTGCAATTTAAAAATTTATTGGACAGAGCTGAATTTTTCGAAACATTTTCTGTAAGTTATTGGAAATCAAAAATTGATGTTATTATAAAATGTTTTTCATCGATTTCCTTGGAAATTTTTTTCATAACTCTATTTTGAGACAGAAAATTCTGTTGTCCATTAAATTTAAAGTTGTAATTTAATTTTGGTTACTCCGGTGACACTTAGAGATATCTGTGGAGTTCCTGAGATGTTTTCGGTGACGCTAGTGATACCATGGCCCAATTAGGGTTAACCAGTTAAATATTATTAAATTCAACTATATTTTTTAAACCTTCAGTAAAATTTCAGAACCCGAAAAGACTTATATATTAAATATATAAGTCTTACAAATTTTGTAAAAGTTAATTTTGTAAAAAGTCTAAAAATGTTGTAGATATTCCAGTCAATGAACATGAATTGACAAGATTTTCACAGTAATGAGACAATGACTAGTATTTCATTTAGCAGATAATTATCAAAATCTACCATCAGAATAGGCTTTTCAGTTGAGTAAAAGGAATAAAATCACTTCACTTCTGACTTACTACTTCTTAGTTTTGGAAAATGACTACGCCGATTTTTTTCATTGAGAAAACATTAACAATTATTTTTGGGTAAGTACTCTGCGAGAACTTCCTTTCTTCTTTCTTCCTACAAAGGCACCGATTTTGTTCACGAAAATAAGCTTTGTTCGAAATAAAATACAAAACAGCAATGCACATATGCATAGCTTCATCCTAGCAGCATAGCACATTTGCAGTTCAAACTTATTTATCTTATTTTCTTAACTAATGCCGATGATTTATGATTTTCTTTTTGTTAGAAATCAAGATTGAATCTTCATTAAGCATTACTAAAAGGAAAAAACCGCTATATACTTCTAATTATTGCAATAAACTCAATAAACTTGCCTCGCTTCCTGGCATATACGATTTTTCCATGCTTTCTGTGCAGATGTGCCTTGCTGTTGGGTGGTTTTAGATATGCTATGCTGACTAATTCGCAAATACTAGCGCTACGAGCGGTCAGATTGAAAAACTGTTAGCGCCAATCGCTCGGGCGTGAAATTTTGAATAAGAAACCGTTCTTAACTCGATTTCGCCAAAATGTCAGATGTGCCATGCTGGGCCTCGAACGACGATATTCTTCCCAGATTATTAGAATCTGGAATTAGATCCTGTAATAAAAATGTACAGCAGGATGGGGTTCGTAGTACCAATTTACGTATTTACTACCTTTGTGGGGGTAGCACATTGCTTCCCAACATCAATAAAATATTGTTTCCACATTCTTCGAATCTGGAATTAGATCCTGTAATACAAATGTACGAGCAGGATGGGGTTTGTAGTATCAATTTACGTATTTTACTACCTTTGTGGGCGTAGCACATAGCTTCCTAACATCAATAAAATATTGTTTCCATATTATTCGAATTTGGAATTAGATCCTGTAATAAGAATGTACGAGCATGATGGGATTCGTAGTACCAATTTACGAATTTTACTAGTACACACATGCGGGGAGTGCAATGATTTTTCCAATTTTTCTCGTCCATTCTTCAACAGTTCTGCCAAAATCCCATCTTCTCCAGGTCAATGAATTGGCTGGTGGTGGGGAAAAACCAGGTAAGTACAAAAAATAGAATTTTACAGGAGAGCATTTTTTTTTCAAATTTTATTCTCAATACCGAATAATCTTCCTAACCGAATAATCACTAACGCCCCAGCCAATAGTAAGCATGGTTTCTTCACTTCTAAGGGATGAAAAATAAGGGTTGACATTTTGAAAACGCCCTAGCTCAAAAAAATCGATATAAAGGTATTGTTTTTCCATCAATTTAAGATAGCATAGAATTTTTAAAATTTTAGAGACCATGCGGAGCTCTGCAGCACAAACCGTTAGCTCCCTACGAGACCTTAAGGTTTTTCCTTCGATAAAACAAAATCACGAGTGTGAATCACCAAAGAGGTCTAATCGCGTTCAAATAATATTTATTAATATTATTATTATTATTTAATATTTAATTTAATTTAATTTAATAATTAATACTATTATCAAATAATATTATTATCTGACCAAAATGCGATCGCTGTTCGTTTCTTCGAGTTGTATTCAGTTTTGCTTCCGTAGCAACCAGTAATCAAATTTCCATACGAAGGACCCTATTTTTCGAATCGAATGCAAAGCGTTTATTTCTTCCAAAAAATTGATTTTGAAGGTGTGAAGGTAATTATGTAGCAGGTAAAAAGAGTTACAATGGTAAAATTGTGATCTTTTCAGACGAATGATCTATACAGAAAAATAATAAAAGAAAGGTGTTACTTTATACTCACTACCATATCTACGAATGGAGGTCTTCTTCAAAAAATCCACTTTCTAGCCGTCAAAATCATTTGTAAGTATCACTAACGGATTCAGCGTGAAAAATTACACAGGAATTGATACCAAACTCGTCATGTCATCCTAACATGGACGGTGGCCAGTGAACGAAATTTGTGATTCCCGCCCAACTTGAATTTTCCGCGCTATAGATCAACCTCCTACGAACGGGGATCGTTAAACTTCTACCTCTGAGGTTTGCGCTTCTCTCATTATCAGATCTTTACTCGTCTGGCTCCCACATTATTTTCAATCCCCGAGTTTTTCGCCTTTTCTTGGTTAATTATTTTCAATAACAAACCTTTGGAAACGACCAAGAAAAAAAATTAACCCCCCTCAAAATTTGTTGGTTTACGTTTCAAGGTACGTGAAATTCAAAAATCGAATAAAAATTAGGCCGTCCGTCCGCCGTACTCGGCTCTTTCGTCACCCAGCATTGACCGATTTTGATGAAATTTGGTATAGGGGCCTTTTAGGGTCTAGTTGTGCGCCGAAGATTTTGGTTGCTGTAGGTCACTTCTAAGGGTTGAAATTTTGAAAACGCTCTATCTCAAAGAAGTTTTTTAGAAAGGTATTGTTTTTCCATCAATTTAAGATTTTTGGTAGGTTTCTGACTAGTCCTGTGTACTTAAATGGAGGTGGAGAAAATGGCCAAGCTAGTCTTCAGTATTGTTGTATCATTGTTAGCACGACGTTTACGTCCTGGAACAGCACCCTATTCATGTGACTGATATAATTTTTTCTTATGGTAGAGTTCAGATGTTTGTAACGCAGAGAAACACATTGACTTATTTTTAAATAAGTTCTAAGAAAAATATTCTTTAAAAAATTCCAAGAAAAAAGTTTTTTTTTTCACTCGTCTGCAGGGATCACAACTTTGCCATTTTCACTATTTTTTTTTTAATTTGTTACTCACCAACCATAGGTACTTGCTAGGTAGCAAGTACCTATGGTTGGTAAGTAACAAAAGTAGGTAGGTACCTACTACATAATTACCTTCACACCTTCTCAATCAAGTTTATTCGGAAGAAATAAACTCTTCACACTCGATTCGAAAAATAGAGTTCCTTACAGGAGTTTCTGTTATAAAACGAAGGAAACCCTTCAAGTTCTCGTAGGGAGCGAACGGTTTGTCCTACAAAGCTCCGCGTGGTCTCTAATATTTCTAAAAATTCAATACTATCTTCAATTGGTGAAAAAACAATACCTTTGTTTCGAGAGTTCCCGAGCTAGCGTACTTTTGAAAATGTCAACCCTTAACTTTTACTCCTTAAAAGTAACTGATATCAATGAAAAACTTCGAGACACAATTAGACCCCCAATGGAGCCCACATACCAAATTTCAACCAAATCAGTCCATGGTTGGTAAGAAAAGTGCCGCGTATGGCGGACGGACGGAAAATTGTTTATTCGATTTTCGGTTTCTACGTTACCTTGAAACGTTAAACATCAAATTTTGAGGAGGGTTGAAATTTTTTCTGTTTGTCGATTCCAATGATTCATTATTGAAAATAATAAATCAAAAAATGCCGCGGATGGTCGGTTTTTTTAAGTTCGATTTTCGGATTCTACGTACTTTGAAACGTAAACCAACCATCGTTACTACCTACCTACTACTTAACTACACGATCAATCACAATAACAATCAAGTTTATTTAGAATACATAAAAGCTTCACACTCGATTCGAAGAAATAGGGAACTTGATTTCGGAAATTTACGTTGCTAGGACGCTTTTATCCCGAAATTCAATATTGTTGAATATTTTTCAACTTCAAATATTATAAAGCTAAGATTTTTGCGCGGTTTTTGGTGTTGAGGTAGGTTCGTGAAAAACCATTCAGAAGTAAAAAATTAGCAACCAAATGAAAAAGCTTCTTACTAAAACACAAACGGTGGATACCGCTTTCGTACAAGTACTCAACCACGAGAGACATATTATGCCTTATGTTTAATAAATTGAGAGCTTTCCAATGAGTGGTGAACGATTTTTGTGGGGTGGAAAATGAGGAAGTTAGTTTTCCCTAGGAACGATTGGTTGTACGTGAAAATCATCAGAAATTGAGGACGCTGAGACGGCGTTCCAGGTGTTTTAGTTCGATGGCTGCTGGAGTGGGCGAACCGGGGATTGCAACCTGGACGCCACTTCCACCGCTTCGTGTAAAGTTTAACTTTTGCAAATCATATACGAAACGTGCGCAGCGTCCTAGCGGAAATTGCGTGCACTAAATCTATACGTTTGCTGAAGAAAACCGTCAAAATGACGTCCTCCTAAAAAAGGGGGAGACGCCTCAATGAATCATTCTGTACAAGATGAGCCTGTTGTGTAAAATGACGTCCGTATACGGACGCCACTTTGCACCGGACGCCACTTTGAATGTAACTTTCTGTAGGGCGGACGCCAGATGCACGCAATATGCATATATATATATATATATATATATATATATATATAATATATATATATATATATATATATATATATAATATATATATATATATATATATATATCTATATATATAATATATATCTATATATATATATATATCTATATATATATATATATATATTTCAATATAAACCCTTAAATTTTCGTAGGGAGCGAACGGTTTGTCCTACAGAGCTCCGCGTGGTCTCAAAAATTCTAAAAATTCTATAGAATCTTAAATTGAAGGAAAAACAATACCTTTATATCAAAATTTTTTGAGTTAGGGCGTTTTCAAAATTTCAAAATTGATTTTGGAACCCTTAGAAGTGACCTACATCAACCAAAAGCTTCGGGGCACAACTAGACCCCAAATGGAGCCTACGTACCAAATTTCATCAAAATCGGTCAATGCTAAGACTTAGCATGCCACTTAGTGGAAAAGTGCCGCGTACGGCGTACGGCGGACGGCGGACGGACGGCCAAATTTCTATTCGATTTTTGGATTCTACGTACCTTGAAACGTAAACCATCAAATTTTGAGGGGTGTTACATTTTTTTTTCTTGGTCGATTCCAAAGGTTAATTATTGAAAATAATAAACCAAAATTTGGCCGTCCGTCCGCCGTACGCGGCACTTTTGCCACTTAGCATTGACCGATTTTAATGAAATTTGGTATGTAGGCTCCTTCTGGGGTCTAGTTGTGCCCCGAAGATTTTGGTTGAGGTAGGTCACTTCTAAGGGTTCCAAAATCAATATTGAAAATTTGAAAATGCCCTAACTCAAAAAATTCTGATATAAAGGTATTGTTTTTCCTTCAATTTAAGATTCTATAGAATTTTTAGAATTTTTTGAGACCACCCGAATCTCTGTAGGACAAACCGTTCGCTCACTACGAGAATTTAAAGCTTGGACGTACGATAAATCAGAAACACGAGTGTGAATCGCAAAAGAGGCCTAATCTCCGTTCAAATTAAAGCTTACCGAAATGCGATCGATGTTTTTCTTCATGTTGGATGGTTGGTGGCTTTGCAGACGAGTGATCTATATAGAAAAATAAAAAATAAAAACCATTGTGTAATAATTTGCAGCGTTTTTGGATTCTACGTACCTTGAAACGTAAACCATACAATGTTGAAGGGGTGTTAAAAATTTTTTTTCTTGGTCGATTCCAAAGGTTCATTATTGAAAATAATAATCCAAAATGGAAGTGTTATGGCTGTTACAAGGATTTTACGTTTGCGCATGCTCAGAGGCTACTGTCAATTTTAAGGAGTTGATTTTCATTGAGGGCCATCTACAACCTAATCCGCATAATTCCTGAAAATTTCATCGAAATTGGGTAGTAAATGTGGAAGTTATGGCTGTGGCAAGGAATTCACGTTTGCGCATGCGCAGTGGCTGCTATCAGTACCTTCAGTAGCCTACATTCACGCTCGTGTTTCTGATTTATCGTTGAGTTCTCATATGGAGCGAACGGATAGTCCTACAGAGCTCTGGATGGTCTCATTCGATTCTAAAAATTCAGTACTATCTGAAATTGATGAAAAAACAATACTTGTATATTGAAAGTTTTTGAGCTAGGGCGTTTCTGTTCTTCGTCCAGAGACCTACAAGACAGTGAGGAGCTGACCAACTTCCACGCGCGTGCGATAGATGGTCCCCTAAAAAATCTACATACAAAATTGAATAAACTTTACAGTTTTCATTTACTTTTTAAGGATTTTCAAGGTTTTTTTGGTTGAAGATGGTTTCTTATAAAATTTATAAGAAATTATTCTCAACCAAAAATAATGAACCAAATTAGGGTGTGGCACATAGCTTCCTCGTATCGATAACACGATTGTACGGTTGGCCCGATGCGTAAGTGGTAATCTCAATACTTCAATCTCCAAGTAGCATGCATTAATAGATGCATTAAATACATCATCAAATTTGGTAGGTGGTGGTAGGTACCTACTTGGAGATTGAAGTTTTGAGATTACCACTTACGCATCGGGCCAACCTACAATCGTGTTATCGATACGAGGAAGCTATGTGCCACACCTGAATTTTGTTTATTATTTTCAATAATTTTAATTTCATTTCAACCAATTTTCATTTATCTAAAGTTTAAACCAGTGATAGTATTGGAATTCGACTAATTTGTTATAAATTCCCACCACTGATACTCCTAACATAGGATACCATTTACTTTCTAACCTATGATATTTGTAGTAAATGCTCTTCTTTAGTGAACGCCTGAGATTGTTCGGATTGTTCTGGGATAATAGAAATAACTTGTTGTAAAATAATTTGAACCAAAAATCTTATACTTGTCGTGTCTGCCGGATCGTAACTGCCTTAGTGTTCCACTAAGGATGTTGTAATCGATGAGAGCGAGAACCCATTAACATTGCTTGATTTGCTGATTGTTTACATAATTCAACGTTGTGATACAGCTTGATCATATTGGAACTGTCCATGAATCAATAGTGTCAGTTGCAAGGCAAAGACGATCGCTAGTGAGAACACAACCGCGCAATTTACCTCAAAAGTCAGTTCTCGAGAGGGCGATAACGCGGAGTTGCTGGTCAGCCATCAGAGCAGGCTAATGTGCACAACCGCAAGCATTTAACGGTTAATCTTGTTATGTCGGCCACGATGTGCCTCTGATTGCGTCTGACAAGAGCAGATGCGCTCCGGTAAGGCACAGTGACGTGTTCGCTATCTCTGGAGGGATGGAAGGTCGCGGTTTCCTCGACTCTGCTTCGGACAGTTTTCCTCTCCTTTGCGATACGAGGTCTTTATCGCGTGCCCGGTGTATCTTCTGGGTGTATCAATGGCATCTGCAATGCTGATTGCTCACTTCGACACGGATGTTAGTCATCCGATGTGATAGGTGTATTTCCTGTAACAACGGAGGAACATCAAATGGATGAGATACAGAACCTGGACGCTAGCAAATTTGAGGATGGATTTTTTAAAGCTTTTCTTCACTTTGAAAAACTCATAAGCTCAGACTGTGTTTTGAATTTGACGTTCAATTCCTCGTTGAAATTAATTTTGTACTACAAAAAATAAGAAAAAAACGCTGCAAATTATTGCTCAAAGGTTTATTATTTTCTGTATAGATCACCCTTCTGTATAGATCACTGGTTCTCCATCAATAGCACCTACCACCATTTGTATTCTCCCTTGACCTTCCCTCTCAAATTACAGCTTCCTGCGTTCAATAGGATTGAAAATGACTTCGGAGCTCACTCAGCTGATCAGTGATCTGAAGAGTGAAGAAGATCTCCTCGAATGCTGAAGACGCCTGGAAGAGCACTTCCATTCAATAGGATTGAAAATGGCTTCGGAGCTCACTCAGCTGATCAGTGATCTGAGGAGTGAAGAAGATCTTCTCGAATGCTGGAGACGCCTGGAAGAGCACTTCCATTCAGTAGGAGTAAAAATGGCTTCGGAGCTCACTCAGCTGATCAGTGATCTGAAGAGTGAAGCAGCCTTTGAGCAATGATTTGCAGCGTTTTTTACCCACCAACATTTTTTTTTACCTACCAACTTATTTTTACCTACTAGCTAGGTACTACCTACCACACCATACTTGCTTCACACCTTCACAATCAAGTTTATTAGAAAGAACTAAACGCTTCACACTCGATTCGAAAAATAGAAAGCTTCATATGGAAATTTGATTACTGGTTACGCAGAAGGCAAAACTGCATACAAATCGAAGAAATGAACAGCGATCGCATTTTAGTCCGATAAAATTTGAATGGAGATTAGACCTCTTTTGCGATTCACACTCATGATTCTGTTTTATCGAAGGAAAACCTTCAAGTACTCGTAGGGACCGAACGGTTTGTCCTACAGAGCTCCGGGTGGTCTCAAAAATTTTTTAAAATTCAATACTATATAAAATTGGTGAAAGAACGATACCTTTATTTCGATAGTTTTCGAGCTGGGGCACTCTTGAAAATTTCAACCCTTAATTTTCACCCCTTAGAAGTGACCTACATCAACCAAAAGCTTCGCGGCACAACTAGACCCCAAATGGAGCCCATATACCAAATTTGAACCAAATCGGTCCAGTGTTGCTAAGAAAAGTGCCACGGACGGCGGACGGCGGACGGCGGACGGCGGACTGACATTGCAAATTTGGATTCTACGCACCTTGAAACGTAAAGTGACAAAGTTTGAGGGGGGGTTATAAAAATTTTTTGCGATACGATCACATAGGCTTATTATTAGAAATAATAAACCAATAGTTACCAAACAATTCAAGGAAAGAATAATGACGTTGCAGTTTAAGAACTTAACATGACAATAATAAATTAATAATACTGGAGACAACTTCCATGCTAACCAGCACAGAAGATAACTTCCCGCTCAAGAGCCATTCCATGAACCATTCTCAGTCCATGGAAGTAGTAAGGGCGCTTCCAGGTACAACATGGAACAGAACTGAGAACAAGATCCATGCTTACCCGTCCAGAGCCATTGAACCATTCTCTATGATTGTGACGTTCCACTACTGCCGAGTGAGTATTCTCACAAAATACCGATATTAAGACTCGAAATGAGGAATTCGGCAGCAGTAGGTACCTACTACCTACCAGCTCAAACATCCAAGTGGCCTCACCACTCCATCGGTGATAAAGAAACAAACGACGAGCGGGGGGACCACCGATGGAGAAGAAAAGTTGAGATTGATTCATTCTAAGGTAATCCGGAATTGAGTATTTTTCTATCCAGAGTATTTTTCGAGAATTTCTAATTCCCCAGTTATTCCGCCACTTCCACATCACTGCCTGCGTCTCCAGAGAAGAGAGCAATCATCATCTTCAGACAAGAAGTCAAGGATTTCTCCGCCATCACCACAGAACGGACAACGCCAGAACGGACAGCACTTGAACGGACTTCACTATAACAAGACAGAAGCTGAGTATCCGACAACCTACCTACTACATTCCCAGAGACATTTATACCATTCCTGATTCACTAGAATATATATAATTTATCATCGTTCAAGATTTTCTCATTTCTGTCGTAGTATTTGTATGGAGTGAGAATCTCACTCGTAGTTAGACGTGTCTAGTCTATGAACGTCTCATGATATCGGTCCGGTTCCATCCTTACCGGTCCAGTTCCATCCTCACCAATCAGAATGATCAGATTGATGAGATGATTGATCAGATCGTTCTGATTGGTGAAGATGGAACTGGACCGATGGAAAAGATTCTCTTCCCGGTCCAGAGCCATTTCAAGGTATCTTATCAGTCCGTGGAACTGGACCGGTAAGGGTCGAGTTTTTGTCACTGCGTGGAACCGTTCCAACCTGATACTCGGTTCCACAGTCCCGGTACAGCTGTACCGACACACCTCTAAAACGAGATACCTGCGCTGACTCACTGAGAACGTTTCTCACGTAAAGCTTGATTTGGAAAATTCTCAAAGTGGTTTGGAAAATTCTCAAATTGGTTTGGAAAATTCTCAATTCGACTTGGAAAAGCTATAGATAGATTTCGGCAGCCATCCTGTAAAACAGTTCATCCTCCTCCTCTCACTACTCTGATATTTCTACCCTTGGCTTGAAATGGGTTAACAATGTGGAGGTAAGCTTGGTTCACATAGGTGCGTAATGTCCGTAATCCGTAGTGCGTAATTTGATGCTATTGGCTGGAGCCAATTGAGGGGGCGGGAGCAATCTTTGCGGACGAAGACTTTTGGAGCGGAGTGTATCGTTTTGAAAAATTAGATATTTTACGCATTACGGATGAACTTCGATAAATTTCGGCAAACTTCGTGAAAGCTCTCGTCGTCTGTTCATCGTTCAGCTGTTCATTGTTGACTCGTCTCGTTTTTGGTTTTTGACCAAACAAGCCGATTGTAGGGGTGTGTCGGTCCAGGTATTTCCCTGGAACGGTTCCAACGGTTACGGTGACAAAGATGTAACCGTTCCAAATTACCGGTACAGTTCCATTACCGATACAGGCGATCAAATCCCACTTACATGGCATGGATGAAGCAGGCAGTCAAATCCCTATCGTCCTTCCATGCTTATGATCTCAACTTGCAATACAATAGCATCATTTTCCTTGACAATTCGCTAAAAGGAAGGAATTTGAACAAGTGTTACAAAAGAGGCAATTTATTATAAATAATAGTTACCAAACAATTCAAGGAAAGAAAAATGACGTTACAGTTTAAGAACTTAACATGACAATAATAAATTAATAAAACTGGAGACAACTTCCATGCTAACCTGTCCAGAAGATAACTTCCCGCTCAAGAGCATGGACCTAGTATATATCGACCTAGGTCCATGCTCAAGAGCCATTCCATGAACCATTCTCAGTCCATGGAAGTAGTAAGGGCGCTTCCAGGTACAACATGGAACAGAACTGAGAACAAGATCCATGCTTACCGGTCCAGAGCCATTGAACCATTCTCTGTGATATCTTATCGGTCCGGTTACATCCTTACCGGTCCAGTTCCATCCTCACCAATCAGAATGATCAGATTGATGAGATGATTGATCAGATCATTCTGATTGGTGAGGATGGAACTGGACCGATAGAAAAGATTCTCTACCCGGTCCAGAGCCATCTTAACCCATCTGCGCCCCGTGGTCCCTTTTGGGACATCAAACCCGGTTCGTCTTAAAATAATCTACACTTCCCCGTGCATGTCCGAACATGTTCCTGCCTGTCCTAACATGTTCTTTAGATCCCCCCGTACACCTAAGGGGGGTTGTTCATCCGTTAAGTCTTCTTCAGTCTTCCGTGGAGATCATCAAATATGGACAACGTTTATGACCTCGACACCCTACGAGATTTATTGGCATAAGTACCAAAATGATTTTATTATCTTTCATTTTCATTTCTTCTTATATTCTCAGATAGTATCAGCATAGAATTATGGCGTTTTTCTGTAGAAATTTTGCTTTCCAGATCCTCTAGGTACCACAAACTTCCAGTGGTCCCATATGGGCACACGGGGCGGTTTGGCCACCTGTGTTTTTGGGATAGGAAAGGCGGTCAAAATCGTTCAAAACTTAGCATTTTTAATTTAAAAAAAAGTTATATCAAACACATTTTAAAGTAAGTCAGGAACATAGGTATATAGAGTTTACAAAATATCACATGTGAAAGGTAACTAGAAAAAAATGTACTTGGAGAACGTCAAACACCGTGAAATGGAAGAAAACAGTCGACGCAAATGCCCACGCCACATTTTTCGCACATGTATCTCGATCTCGATGAACATGTTTCCAGTGCACATCACCACCTGCGTTCATTAGGTATTTTTTGAATTAGATGATTGATGTTGTCGTATCTGGAAGTAGCCGAGAATCGAGAGCGCGTGCTAGTATTAGGTCCAGGACGAAGTTTGGGTGTTGAGTAGGTGGTCAGTAAGCTTGTGGCTATTTCTCGGCGGAATTGCAGCTGGGTAATTTTTTTATGCTGCCGAGAAATAGCCTCAAGCTTACTGACCACCTACTCAACACCCAAACTTCGTCCTGGACCTAATACTAGCACGCGCTCTCGATTCTCGGCTACTTCCAGATACGACAACATCAATCATCTAATTCAAAAAATACCTAATGAACGCAGGTGGCGATGTGCACTGGAAACATGTTCATCGAGATCGAGATACATGTGCGAAAAATGTGGCGTGGGCATTTGCGTCGACTGTTTTCTTCCATTTCACAGTGTTTGACGTTCTCCAAGTACATTTTTTTCTAGTTACCTTTCACATGTGATATTTTGTAAACTCTATATACCTATGTTCCTGACTTACTTTAAAATGTGTTTGATATAACTTTTTTTTAAATTAAAAATGCTAAGTTTTGAACGATTTTGACCGCCTTTCCTATCCCAAAAAACACAGGTGGCCAAACCGCCCCGTGTGCCCATATGGGACCACTGGTTTTCGAAGCTTCTGCGCACGTGCGTGCGCGATGGAATTTTTTCAATATTTTTCCCATGCTTTAGACATACTAATGGACCATCTCTATGATTTTCGTAACAAAATTTGAAAAAAAAAATTACGGGCGTCAATAGGTTAAGATATCTTATCAGTCCGTGGAACTGGACCGGTAAGGGTCGAGTTTTTGTCACTGCGTGGCACCGTTCCAACCTGATACTCGGTTCCACAGTCCCGGTACAGCTGTACCGACACACCTCTAGCCGATTGCCGATTCCGGATTCCGTGTTGTTATTTGCTTTTCATTTTCGTTTTTGCATTGTGCTTTGCTGGATTTGAATTTAAGTGATTTTAATGAGAGCCTCATTGATCTCGTCCGATCAAATTATGTCAATAAATCTTCAGAAATCAAATAATTCTCCAATAACCGCATGAAAAGAGTCTGCGTATTATGTGGAAATATGATTGATTCAACTTCCGAAAACTTATTTTTCAATTTATTCAACTTCTGAAAACCTGGGTTAAAATACATTTTTGAGAGAATTTGGTCGTTTTGAACATTGCGATTCTTCACAACAATTCAGTAACATTATTTTTTACATCAAAGGTACTTACCTCGTTTTCCGAAATGGGCATACCCAGAGTTGGACATTAGCTAACTAATTTATTAGCTAGTTAATTTTTCAACTAATAGCTAAATTAGCTTATAGCTTTTTTTTAATATCTAAAAGATAAATTTAGCCATTAGCTGTCGAGGAACAGCTAAATCACGGCAGTAAATCTGTTAGTTATAAGTTTTCGACTAATAGCTAATTTAGCTAGAAATTTTAGCTGTTCCTCGACAGCTAATGGCTAAATATTTAGCTGTTAGCTTCAGCTAAATCGTAGCTAATTTAGCTGTAGCTTTTAGCAGTTAACTATAGCTAATTTTTGCCCAACACTGGGTATACCATTCACCGGGCCTACAAGTAGGCAAATCACCAAGAAGACGATGAAAATAATTTTTTTCGAAGTTAATAATTAATAAGAAATTATTCGATCGATGAACAGGGCGAAACAGCAAAACAGCTGAAAAAAGGAAAAAAGGCGAGCGGGAAAACAATTCTGCGCAGAACCTACTGCGCGCTTCTGCGTAATCGCGTAATCATTTGGCCATGTGAACGCTCTTTCACGTAGGGGTGTGTCGGTCCAGGTATTTCCCTGGAACGGTTCCAACGGTTACGGTGACAAAGATGTAACCGTTCCAAATTACCGGTACAGTTCCATTACCGATACAGGCGATCAAATCCCACTCACATGGCATGGATGAAGCAGGCAGTCAAATCCCTATCGTCCTTCTTCCATGCTTATGATCTCAACTTGCAATACAATAGCATCATTTTCCTTGACAATTCGCTAAAAGGAAGGAATTTGAACAAGTGTTACAAAAGAGGCAATTTATTATAAATAATAGTTACCAAACAATTCAAGGAAAGAATTATGACGTTGCAGTTTAAGAACTTAACATGACAATAATAAATTAATAAAACTGGAGACAACTTCCATGCTAACCAGCCCAGAAGATAACTTCCCGCTCAAGAGCCATTCCATGAACCATTCTCAGTCCATGGAAGTAGTAAGGGCGCTTCCAGGTACAACATGGAACAGAACTGAGAACAAGATCCATGCTTACCAGTCCAGTAGGTCGATTCTGTAACTCGCTATTTGGTTGACGTTATGGCGTCGGATTCGGTATCCCTCCCGTGCAACGACAGGTCGATAACGACATTGGAATTCTCTAATCGGGCATAGCGAAGTTTGGTCGTTGCATTTCAAAATAACGACGTCGCTATGTGATCCGACAATATTTCGATCTAGAGCGAGCGAAAGGTAGCAACGCGTGATTTTTAGCCAATGGGAAGACGGACTGATATCAGGTGATTGTTATCACGGGTAGTTGAAGATCACTGCAGTTTGCAAAATGTCGGATTCATTTTTTTTTTGCCGTGTTGAATATACAAAGGAATGACGCGTAAAAACGGAATTTTTCTCGTGATTCGTGCTTTCGTATCATGGAATAATGATAAATGGGAAGAATTCCTTTTCATAAATCGAATTCATCAGTCACATTGGTGTGAATTTCGTCCGTCCACGATGCTTCGAATAATCAACTGCCTGTCCATCTTACTACAAGGTAATGAATCGTCTTGTTATTTATCGTTTATAGATACTCACACATCCATACTTATTGGTACTTTCAACTACTTTGAGTGAGAAGACCATAGCTAACTGCCTAATTGTGTGCGGTATACATTATTGTTACAGATTTCGGGAAACAAGTACCTACCCCCTACTAACGAACATTTCGGAGTTCCCGATGTCTTTTCAGAACAAAATGGACATCTATTTTACTCTCACTGGTATAAAAACCTAATATCACTTCAAAATGTATGAATCGCTGTTTTAGTCTTTAAAGTTTCATGTACATTATAAGACTGAATGAACATAATATCATTGTATTCAATAAAACGTAAGATTCATGACGTAATTTATTTGTCTACCTTCCCATTCATATTTCTTGAAGTCAATTTTATGTTACAATTATCATCAACCACGTCATATTTTCTCCTACCGTCGATGTCGATTACGGATATAAACAATGGTAAATTCGTGGTAAATATTTTCTCAGGTGATAGGTAGCAGGTAAGTAAGTTGGTATAAAAAAGAGCATTATCAGCACAATTATTTTAGCTACAAATTATCAATTTTAGGGGTTTTCTTCATTTTAGGAAGTTTTTATGCTGACACACATTTTATAGAATAGTGAAAAATTCAAATAGAATCTACCTATTTTATAAGCTAGCTATTTTAATTTTACGTACTTACCTACCAATTTCCGAAAATGACAGTATAATTATTTTTATCATCATTCAATGTTGATATACAAAATGCTGTTGATAGTTTGTCAAAAACTCAATTCCATTGAAAATACTCCCTTTACTATGATCATGAATTTCTATACGAATTAACAGCCAGAAATAATATAAATACTATGATTTTGGTTTAATAAAATTGTAGGAAAAAATCAAGTAACACAAATTAAAACGGCGAATAAACTGCTCATTATGACGGTCGGATATTATTTTTAAAATATTCACCATACCTAAATTATGTACGAATGTATCAATTTTATTCTCAAAATGATTTGATTAACAAAACGAATAACCTACAATACGGAAATGCACACAGCAACTCAGAAACTGAAATATGACTTCGAATAGGTTAGGAATTAAAGAGCGTTTTAAGCTCCTTTTTCATAAAGACGGTTGTCGTAATCCATACCGGGGGGTTTCGAGCCGTCGAGATGGTAACGACACTTTTCGGCCGAAATACCGACGACTGAGCGACAGTTGTCGCTATTTCGCGTCTGCAGAATCGCGATCGTCGCTATTAATCGTTATTGTTATCATAACGACACTTCGGTGTCGCTATTATCCCATAGCGAGTTAGAGAATCGACCTACAGAGCCATTGAACCATTCTCTATGATATCTTATCGGTCCGGTTACATCCTTACCGGTCCAGTTCCATCCTCACCAATCAGAATGATCAGATTGATGAGATGATTGATCAGATCGTTCTGATTGGTGAAGATGGAACTGGACCGATGGAAAAGATTCTCTTCCCGGTCCAGAGCCATTTCAAGGTATCTTATCAGTCCGTGGAACTGGACCGGTAAGGGACGAGTTTTTAGGACGTCCCACAGTAAGACTTGGGCGTCCTTATGCGATCGATCTGGGGTGAAGTTGGACAACACTCAACAGAAAAAAAAAATAACCACACAGTAATCCGTTTTAGACCATTCTGAATCCAAATCCGCGAAAAAAACCATAGGTGTATGTCTGTGTGTGTGTATGTGTGTATGTGTGTGTGTAACAAAATCTTGTGTACTCTGCCCAGGCCTTAGTTCTCAACTGATTTTCCTGGTTCTTTTTTTGTTCGTCGCGGAAAAACTATCTAGTTGTGCACTACGTCGCCGGAATTTCGAATTTTGCCTTTTAAGGGGGGGAAAGGGGGGGTTAATGCTTAAAAAACGTGCGTTTGCGTGCATAATCTTGTAAACTCTGCCCAGGCCTCAATTTCCAACCGATTTGGGTGTTTCTTTTTTTGTTTGACTCAAATAACTTCCGAGTTGTACATGATTTTACCAGAGTACCAAAATTCGCAAGGGGAGGGGGTGAGTGGGGGGATAATATTCACAAAATATCCGATTTTTCAATATTTCGGTTCCTTTACTGCTTACTAATGGTACCCAAGCTTTGAAATTGAGGAAAAATTCTCATTATACCTCCGGATTTTCACGAATTATTCTCTGTACCACCATGGAACTAATAGTGGTGCCACCATGGTGCCATGATGCCATAAACCGCTTATTTCGTGTTTTTTTTTTGTGTTTCACCTTGAATACGGATGTGAACTTCGACGGTCTGCCAACCAAAACTAACGGATGAAAGTTCAATGTTACGACGTATTTCCGAATTGGTGCCAGACCGGCACCATTGGTGGAGGGGGGGGGGGGGGGTAAACTCGAATTCGCATGTTGGGTATTGTAGATCAAGGATTTTAAAATGCTCTTCAGATTCGAGGCTCCCACGCCGCTAGAAATGTTAAGGTGGATAATGGCGGGGGGGGGGGGGGGGTCAGTATTTCTTGCCTAAAGTAATAAATAAATTACATCGAGTGAAACAGTTTTATCACTTAACAACTGATTAAACTGATCTAATGCTTATCCAATGGGACGTCCCCTGGAATGCATGCATTACTAAACAATATGTTTGTCACTGCGTGGAACCGTTCCAACCTGATACTCGGTTCCACAGTCCCGGTACAGCTGTACCGACACACCTCTAAAACGAGATACCTGCGCTGACTCACTGAGAACGTTTCTCACGTAAAGCTTGATTTGGAAAATTCTCAAATTGGTTTGGAAAATTCTCAATTCGCCTTGGAAAAGCTGTAGATAGATTTCGGCAGCCATCCTGTAAAACAGTTCATCCTCCTCCTCTCACTACTCTGATATTTCTACCCTTGGCTTGAAATGGGTTAACAATGCGGAGGTAGACAACTTCTTCCAAACTCCGTTTTTTATCGATCTTTCATCAGATTCTGAGGTGTATCGTCGGTCTCCCTCGCCGTGTTTTACAGATTCCAGTTCGACGGGCGACGGAGAAAGCCGAAAGAACCTCCAGCAACCTCCGGGAAGATTTGTGAAAGAAGCGATCCGTTTTATAAAACAATGGCGGGCTCTCGCGCTATCAACAAAGGAAATCCTCGGGAATAAATATACTCGAAGGGGAAATTGTAGTTTTATTTGTCAGGTCGCGTTCTGGGGTCAGGCTAACAATGAACGAGGCGATAAATTTCTTTTACAGCCGCCCCCGCCGCCTCCCGCTCCTCCTTTGGTGTTGATTATATCTAAGACAAGAAGAGGGAGGATTAATCTGCCGAGAAGGGGCGGCGAAGGCGGTATATCTCCTCAAGAGGCGGCGGAAGGCTGGCGGAAAAGGGGGGTCGGCAATGAAATATAAAGCTGGCAAGACGAAGTGCCTCTCCCGCCCCCGGGGTCGCCGCCCCCGCTAGCTCCTCGGGACAAGAATTTATAGCTCTATAAAAACGTGGCGGAGAAAAGGAAAGAGGGTAAAGTCGAGGAAGAGTTGGTAATGGCTGGGGGATGTGGCAGGATGGCTGGAGGATGTGGCTGGGGGTGGGAGAGGGTGGCGCCTAATTCAAGACACTTTGCTTTTATGTTCACACCTTGTGCCTGAGTCAGGGAGTTTCCAGAGCGACTAGGAGAATTACAACTATAGCGTCGCCCTCTTCCTGGCAAATACTGCGGGTAAAAGCTTTTGACTTTCATATCAGGACTCGAGAGCGCGCAACTGTTATTGCTGGGTTGTTTGCAACATCGCTCTGTTTTCTCTCCTCTTCATCGCTGTATTCACGATTATTGCCGATGAGGGCAGGAGATTGATATCATCATATGTGATAGTAGGATTTTGGTGTAATTTATTTTGTTTATTTTAGTTTAGCTTTATAGCAACGTTAAATAGGTAGATTGCAGGAGGCTGCTGAAGGCAGGTAAGAGCGGTAAGTACTGGTTAATGAATTTACTGTTAAGTCCAAAATGAAGTTAAATTGTAATAAATAAATGATTTTACTATTATTAAATGTGTTCGAGTTTTATTAATCCTATTCCTATTTATGTTTCTAGTTATAAGTTGAGTTAAGCAGTGTATTGACCTAGGGATTACTGCAGGTAGAAAAGGGCCTCGAACTGAAGGTTCTTGAGGTCGTTGATCGAACCTAGTTGAAATTCCTAGGTGGTCGCTGCCACCACCCTGGGTCGGTAAATGACCCTGGGAAATACCAAATCCTAATTGCGAGTTACCTGAACCTTTTGTAGAGTTGAAAAGGGTAGAAAGCTGAAATAAGCAACAATGGTTAAACACGTAGGGTTTTTATTAGTGAAAAATATAAGGTTGTTACCGAGAAGCGGAATTTTTGTTACACGCTCAGAAGGAGCCAAAATTAAGTACTTCGTCCAATAAAGTTGTCGTACTGTATTACTTCGTAGGAACAAACATAAAATACATAGAATAAAATATAGGTACGTGATGACTTGACTAATTCTAATTCTTTGACTTAGAATATTTTGACTTTTAAACAAAATTAGTTATAGACAATTTTACAAGAGTAGTTTTACAAGGTATTCTTTCAATATTCCTTCCAATTCTAATTCTCTTTATATGGCGGGATTAAAGATAAGGGGGGGTTTGTGCCAGATTTTGTGAAAGATTTGTAAGCGCTTACAGATGGTTGGTTGAGGGAATGGGCTCACCCTTTAGCCGAGCTTGTACCTCTTGAGATCTCCGTAGTGGGATGAGTTTTCCAGGGCCTCTCCTTCTGAAGGCTTGTAGTTCGGGGAGCCTGGAACGGGGCAGTTCTGCCTCGGTTTTGGGGGTCGTCCGGGTTCGGTACGATCGTGTTCGGCGAAATGGAGAAAGGCGGCAATGTTCCGGAGTCCGGGCCTTGGCGAAAACGGATCTAGGGAAACAAAGACTGGCGGGATTGGAGTCAAGTCTATTCCGTTCGAAAACACTTCACTTCTCAGTTCCTGAACTCCACGTTAAGATGAGAGGGGATGAGGTTCGTACTAGACACTGACGAGACACGTTATGGTGACGGACTGAAGGCACGAGGGAGGGGGCAGGCCCTTTTATCCCCTCGGCCATCTTGGCCGCTGGCTGGAGAAGGCCGGGACGGTGTCGCGCTCGCTGTCCTCGTTGGCTGTGGCGGACATCGGTCTCTGGGTTTTGCTGGCGGACATCACTCTCTGTGTTGCTTTGATGGAGTTATGGAAGTGTGAAGGATTGTTGATGATAATTGCAGTTGCCTGAGGGGCGTGGTTACGACTTTCTGGCACATTACACATAAATAGATTCACGATAGATGGCAGATTTTCTCATACAATATTCACAATTGAAAACTGTTTATGAGTCATTCTCATTCAAAAGACAAACTGGGGTTCTCCTGAGATGCAGTTGGACGATTTTGGTTTATTGTTTTCAATAATGAACCTTTGGAATCGACCAATAAAACTATTTTACGTTGGTTTACGTTGCAAGGTATGTAGAATCGGCATTGACCGATTTTGATGAAATTTGGTAAGTAGGCTCCATTTCGGGTCTAATTGTGCTCCAAAGAGTTTGGTTGATGTAGGTCACTTCTAAGGGTTGAAAATGAATTTTGAAAACGCCCTAACTCAACAAATTTGGATATAAAGGTATTGTTTTTCCATCAATTTAAGATAGTATAGAATTTTTAGAGACCACGCGGAGCTCTGTAGGACAAACCGTTCGCTCCCTACGAGAATTTAACGTTTGGACGTACGATAAATCAAAAACACGAGTGTGAATCGCAAAAGAGGCCTAATCTCCGTTCAAATTAAAGCTGACCGAAATGCGATCGATGTTTTTCTTCATGTTGGATGGTTGGGGGCTTTGTAGAGGAGTGATCTGTATAGAAAATAATAAACCATTATCTAATAATTTGCAGCGTTTTTTCTTCGACCTTACGCCATCAAAACAGCCATAACTCCCCTGTTTCCAAGTCAAATTTCAAATGTAATTATACCGATGGAAAGAGCATTAAATTTTCTACCCCCCCCCCCCCCCATTGCTAATAAACTTTTTAAAGAAATCTTAGATGTAGAAAAATGAGCCAAAATAGTAAATTTTCGGGAATGTACAATTTTGTTGCTGGGTTGTTTGGAACATCGCTCTGTTTTCTCTCCTCTTTATCGCTGTATTCACCAGTGGCGCCTCCTCCAGGCAAACATAGCAAACACTGTTTGCCTTACTATAAATATGCAAATGAAAAAATTAATTTTTGTTGAGATTCTCCTATATTTCCATTTTTGCAAGTAATATTTAGCCGATTTTGGGAAACTTTTATAATATTTAGGGACTATTTCGTTATTATCAAGGAAGTTAGATTAAATAGGAGAATGTAATAAGAAAGTACGTATTTTGTCTTGGATACTAGCCCGCAACACACCAGAGTGTTGAAAATGTCGGTAACTACGACCGATTGCGGATGATACGGGAACTAGCGCGGGCGAGGCAAGGCAAGCAGTTCGAAAAAATGAATTTTTCGGGACCGTTTAGAGTGAGAGGCGATGATCGGCGGGGCGGCGGGGGGTCAGTGCGGGGTCTAGTAATCCTATACCTCCACTACCTCGCTATCAGCTGTTGCAAACAGTCGGAAAACTGTTTCGTGACCTTGAATGCAGAGAAACTTGGAAGATGGATGCTAATTAGCCCACGCATGGCAAGACATAACATATCCATCCAACCACATTATCTCAAGGAAGGAAAGCAGTTCGTTCTTTCGCCGCCGCTAATAGCAGCTGTTTAACATTGGCTGGTGTCTCGTTCCCGATTTTATTGTATTTCTCTGTACCTAATCGTTTTTCTAGTTGCTAGACACTTGGAAATAATAATTATTGCATTATTGCATTATTGAATTATGCAATTATTGCATAAGTAACATTGTAGAAGGAAGGTTTCACATCTTATTAGGTCTAAATTCAGAGTCTCTTTTTTGGTTTAATATTTTCAAGAAAAAAATTTTGAGCACCCTCAAAATCCGATGGTTTACGTTTGAGGTAGGTACGTGTAGATTTTTAAAATCGAATATAAAAAATCCGTCCGTCCGCGGACCTTTTCTTAATTATTATGGACTGATTTTGATGAAATTTGGTATATGGGATTCCATGTGGGGTCTAGTTGTGCCTCGAAGCTTTTGGTTGATGTCAGTTAGTTCTAGGCGGTGAAATGAAAGGGATGTAACTTCCAAAGGCGCCCTCCTATCTCGAAAACCCTCGATATGAAGGTATTGTTTCTTCACAAATTAAAGCACAGCTGAGTTCTTTGCTGGCGCATGATATATACAGAAAAAAAAGAACCTTTGTGAAAATAATTTGCAGCCTAGCTGTTTGCCTGACGAATATTTTCACCCGACGCCCCTGGTATTCACGATTATTGCCGATGAGGACAGGAGATTGATATCATCATAAATATATTCACGATAGATGAAACATTTTCTCACACAAAATTCACAATAGGGTATTTCAGTCAATTTAAAAAAAAAATTTTTCAAACGAGCTTGAGTCAGGAAAAGGGATGTCCCCAAAGTATCGATACTTAAAAGTATCGATAGTTCTTGAAAAAAGTATCAATACATATTGATACTTTTTCCTGATATATATCGTAGTATCGATACTTTTTCTCCAGTATCGGAGGCGATACTTTTTTTATGTCTCACATTCTATCTGTTTCAACACCTACGCCTTGAAGGTACCTACTTGACAGACCTCCATCTCTACGTAGATTGTTGGGAGACTAACAAACTTCAATAAATTAAACAAAGATGATGTACCACCACCTCCAGCTCTCTAAGATAACCTGCTGTCCTCCATCATCTTGGAAGGACCACCAAAATGTTAACACAACCAAGTGCAATACGAAAACAAATGCCTAAACAAAAAAGTTTTAAATAAAAAACGCTGCAAATTATTACACAATGGTTTATTATTTTTCTATATAGATCACTCGTCTACAAAATCACCAACCATTCAATATAAAAAAAAATCAAAAAAAAAAAAATTAAAAAAAATCCAAATTACCAACCATCGATTGCATTTCGGTCAGCTCTAATTTGAACGGAGATTAGGCCTCTTTTGCGATTCACACTCGTGTTTTGATTTATATATACATATATACATTTCGATTTAAGCCCTTAATTTTTTGTAGGGAGCGAACGGTTTGTCCTACAGAGCTCCGCGTGGTCTGAAAAAATTCTAAAAATTCTATAGAATCCTAAATTGAAGGAAAAACAATACCTTTATATCGAAATTTTTTGAATTAGGGCGTTTTCAAAATTTCAAACTTTATTTTGGAACCCTTAGAAGTGACCTACATCAACCAAAAGCTTCGGGGCACAACTAGACCCCAAATGGAGCCTACATACCAAATCTCATCAAAATCGGTCAATGCTAAGTGGCAAAAGTGCCGCGTACGGCGGACAGACGGCCAAATTTTTATTCGATTTTTGGATTCTACCTACCTTGAAACGTAAACCATCAAATTTTGAGGGGGTGTTAAAATTTTTTCTTTCTTGGTCGATCAAAGGTTCATTATTGAAAATAATAAACCAAAATGAGTGATTTACTGTTTTGTTCATTCTATAATGATTATTATCCTCGATAGAGAGATGTCACACTGATAGAAAGAAACATAAACGACATTTTCACCCATTTTTGTGAAAGTATCAAAAAGTAGCAATACTTCAAAATATCGATACTTTTTGATACTTTCTAGATGTATCGATACGATATTATATCAATACTTTTGAAGTATCGGACATCCCTAGTCAGGAAGGAAGGGTATTTGGGTCTGTTCGTCAAGAAAATGTTTGGAAGAAATTAGGAAAGCTCATGAAAGTTGAGGATTTGAATGATGTGACGTAGTCAGTTGTTGTGGAGTATTAACTGGCTGGCCTTGGACCGAGACTCTCCACTAATCCCGTGTGGTCTCGAACGCACTGGGCTGAAAGCTGAATCTGGGAGCCCGAGAAGCGTTCTGATTGGTGGAGCTCCAGGACGTAGTTATAGCGGAAAGCAACAGATCGCGTTCATGATCACTTGTTCCCAACCTCATCACAACAAGTCACCTTGTTTATCACATATTTTTCTCCTTGGTGCGTTACCGGCTGCATCTAAGTAATTAATTTGATAACATTCAGTAATATTCGCGATATGTACGAAAAAATCGAGCGATTTTCAATAATACACTGGGTTTCAAACGTTTTTTTGGGTGGCAGTTGTCAATTGAATATTTGAACTACTGGCGATAGGGACAACAACAATTGCTTTAGGAACTCTCAAAATACCTTTCGCCTCGATTGGATTTTCCAAGTAAATTTTGCAAATGATGATGAAACGAAAATCAATTCAATTTTGCAAATGATGATGAAACGAAAAGTTATCAATTTCTGGTCGATCGGAAGGATTTGAAAAGAAGCGGTATGAAGAGTGTGGCCTCCCCCTCCTCACCACTTCCGTAGTAGTTCCTCAATCCTAGCTGAAAGTAGATAGCGCAACTGAGGCAGCCTCAAAAATGCTTGCACACCATTTTAACGCTGGCTTTCTTCTCTGTTAACTTGTCTCCATTACTCTGTGCTCAAACGTCTCGTGGCCTTGGATGCTACAAAATACTATGCACACACGCCCGCGGCGTGGTGTGTGTGCGTTTAGGGAGGCCGGCCTTTTTTTCAAATGCGTGATCTCTTTATTCAATTTTTCTACCACATTGATAGTAGGTATCAATGGGCAAAAAGTTGGAATATACAGGTTTTCAATGGTACTGAATCCAAATTTGAGGTCGAAAACCTGAATTTCCGACCCACCGAAATACCACATTGAAAAACTGTTTATGAGTGAGTCATTCTCATTCAAAAGACAAACTGGGGTTCTCCTGAGATGCAGTTTGACGATTTTTAAACTCATTATTGAATCTGTCACAATTTTGGTTTATTGTTGTAAAATGCTGCAAATTATTACACAAAGCTTCATTATTTTTCTATACTGGGTGTAACACCTATGTTCCTGTCATAGCCTAGGGATTGATTCTACGACTAATTTGTGACAATTTTGTCTCCTGATATTTTTAACCCCCTTAGAATCCGCCTTTTTTCAATTTTAACAGGTTTTTCGTATTTTTTCTATCTTACACCATTAAAACAGCCATAACTCCCTTGTTTTTAAGTCAAATTTCAAATGTAATTATACCTTTGGGAAGAGCGATACATTTTTTACCTCCCTAGTGCTTTTTAAAGAAGACTTAGATGTTGAAAAATGAGCCAGAAAATTGTCGGAAATGTACAGTATTTTTGCTGGGTTGTTTGCAACATCGCTCTGTTTTGTCTCCTCTTCGTCGGTGTATTCACGATTATTGCCGATGAGGACAGCAGATGGATATCTTGATATGGGCTGGCCCATGGATGTATAATGCAAGGGGCATTAGACAAGGTGACCCCCTGTCCTCAACCCTCTTCAATGCAGTTATGGATCACGTCCTGCTAGCACTCCCTGATAGGGTTGGATACATACATGCAGGACAGCGTTGGTCTTCCCTGGCTTTTGCGGATGATGTTGAACTGATTGCCACATCTAGAGCTGTGATAGTGGCTCTCCCAGATAGGCTATCTAGTGTGCGATAGAGGTGGATAGTCACACCTTGAGGACGGTGGGGCTAAATCTCAACCTCAGAAAATCCATCTATCTGCCTTTGATGCCAAGAGGGCGTCGACTCGTGGTCCCAGCTGAAAGGCCATCCATTGATGTTGATGGCCAGTGCCTGAGGGCAGCACCGCTCAATGTTCGATGGATATACCTGGGAGTATCCTTTGGTACCCAGGGTATAAGTCGTAACATGCCAAGAAAAATGACTGCAATCCTTGAGAAAATCACTGAAACCTCTGCAGAAATTCTGTTCTTCACAGACGAGTAATCTATATAGAAAAATAATAAACCATTGTGTAATAATTTGGAGCGTTCTAAACTCAAATTGAATCTGTGACAATTTTGGTTTATTTTAAAACGCTGCCAATTATTACACAAAGGTTAATTATTATTCTATACATAGTATACCACCTATGTTCCTGCCATAGCCTAGGGATTGATTCTACAACTAATTTGTGACTTTTTTGTCTCCAGATTTTTTTACTACGTAAAAACCCTTAACCTTTTACGTACTTTTGCGTTTTGCGGCACTTTCCATGGACCGATTTTGCTGAAAGTAGGAATATGGGCTCCATTTGTGGTCTAGTTGTGCTCCGAAGATTTTGGTTGATGTAGGTCACTTCTAAGGGTAGAAAAATTAGTTAGTGTAATAGATAGATACCTACCCTTAGTGTTAACATTTTGAAAACGCCCTAGCTCAAAAAATGTCGATATAAAGGTACTGTTTTCCATCAGTTTAAGATAGTAGGTATTGAATTTTTAGAGATCACGCGGAGCCCTGTAGGACAAACCGTTCGCTCCCTACGAGAATTTAAGGGTTGGACTTACAATAATTCAGAAACACGAGTGAGAATCGCAAAAGAGGCCTGATCTCCGTTCAAATTTGTGACGACCCTACATTTTATACGGGACAAACCAATTGGTTTGTTCCCGATTTGTTGAAGCTACGCCCGTAGAGATATCCGATTCATAGAGATATGAATCGATATCCTCCTCGGGCCGGCTGATTAATCTAATCACTGGTTTGAAGGGGTAGGGTCGTCACACCTTCCTCTGACTAATTATGAGCAATAAGGTGAATTTCATTCTGGAATTCATCCTATATTGTTACAAATTTTAGCTGACCAAAATGCGAACGCTTTTTGTTCGAGCTGTATGTGAATGTGTTATATTCTTCCAAATAAACTTGATTGTGAAGTAGATATGTGGTTGGTAGGTAGTGTTAATGGCAAAGCCATGTTCTTTGCAGACGAGTGATCTATACAGAAAAATAATACACCTTTGTGTAACATATTGCAGCGTTTTCTTTCCGAACATTGTTGAAAACGATAAACTATAACACTGTTCTATGACCGGAAAGTAAAGAGCCTCCTCTCCATAAGTCAAGTGTTTTCTCCATGATTCACTGTCAGATCAACTTCAAAGTACGATCTGCTTTCCGACATCAGGTACCAACACCGTGTAATTTCCAATGCCGAGTCTAGTTAGGGTACTCCTCGTAACGCTATTTTAATACAGTGCTTAGGTCTGTTTCTGCTCCTATTACCTGGAGTCATGATTACCCTGCATTTCCACACTCTGAATTTACTTTAATATTAGGGAAGATAAAGATGAGGTGCTTGTGGTAGGAGAAAAATGATTACAGAGTGGTGCCTGCGAAGAGAAAATCGAAAAGGGGGTAATACATATTTAAAACGTAATCAGACGTTTTTGTGGCCAAGGATTCCTTAACCAGAAGTGTAATGAGAGGGTAGCTGTGGGTAATGAGTCCGAGATTAGGTACTGCGAGGGATCGTGGTTTCCGAACTATGTAATATTGAAGCGAGGAATCTCTGGATTATGATGTTTAAGCCCACCCTTGCGGCATGTCGGAGCACCAAAAGCATCGCTGCCTTTTCCACGGTTCATTCGAAATTGATTCGAGATGTCTTCACGTAGATCAGCATTCACTAACTGGAGGTACCAGGAAGTGAATGCTGACCTACGTGCAGGCATTCGAGGGATGTCGGTAAAAAAGATGTCAAGGGGATTGATGAGCGTGAAACATTTTTAGTGTTTCCACAAACTGACGAAAAACGAGGAAAATGAAAACGGGTCAAAAAAACTTGGAAAATCGGGAAAAATGGAAGGTTTTGAGGAAAGAAGGAATAAAGTCTACCAAGTGGGTGTAGCAGCTTATTCGTAACCACAAACCGATGGAATAGTGGAATAGATGATCCGATGCATAGTAGCTAAATCAGAATATCAATCTCCACAGGACCTTGCACTGCCCTTAATGAGGACCATATCGTGTGAAACCGCGTAAACATGTTGTTTAGTAAGGCATGTATTCCAAGGGACGTCCCATTGGATGAGCGGTAGATCAGTTAAAACCAGTTGGTAAGCGATAAAACTGTTTCACTCGATGTAATTTATTTTGTATTTCAGGCAAGAAATAGTGACCTCCCTCCCTCATCGCCCTTATCCACCATAACCTTTCTAGTTGCGTGTGAGCATCGAATTTGAAGAGCTTTTGAAAATCCATGATCTACGATACCCAACATGGGAATTCGAGTTCACCCCCCCCCCTCATCCAGTGGTGCCAGTCTGGCAGCAAAGCGGAAATACCTTCGTCGTAACGTTGGACTTTCATCTGTTAGTTTTGGTAGGCAGTCCATCGAAGTTCCGTATTCAAGGCGAAACACAAAAAATAAACCATGAAATATGCAGTTTATGGTGCCCTGGATATTTTCCCGCTCTTGCCCCCTTCCAGTGCTAAATTTGATACTCTGGTGAAATTGTACGCAATTTGAAAGATTTTTGAGTCGAACAAGAAAAGAAACACGCAAGTCGGTAGGAAATTGTGGTCTGGGCAGAGTTTACAAGATTACGCCCGCAAACGCCCGTTGTTTGATTATTACCCCCCCCCCCCCCTTCCCCCTCCTTTAAAGACAAAATTCAAAATTCCGGCGATTTAGTGCACAACTAGATAGATTTCCGCGTCGAATAAAAAAGAACCACGAAAATCGGTTGGAAATTGAGGCCTGTGCAGAGTACACAAGACTTTGTCACACACAGACATACATCTACGGTTTTTTTTTCACTGATTTGGATTAAGAATGATCTAAAGCCCAAGTCTTACTCTGGGACGTCCTAAAAACGAAGTTTTTCGAAGAAATACTGGTACCTAGGTAACAATCGGTTGTTTCTTCCTAACTTCCGAACATAAGAAATCTTCGTGAAGCTGGTCAAAAAATTCCCAAAATCAAAATTTTTACAGTTATTTTGCTTTACAGAGCTTAATTAAATTTTGTTCCGGGTTAGTGACTATTTCACTTTTTGACTGGTCAAGCCCTTGTTCCAGGACGTACAACGTAAAATCCACATGCTTTTTTTTTATAATGCTGTATACTTATTCGTGCAGCCCGTCAAAATAATGTGCTTCCTCAAAATTTGAAATACTTGGTTTCTGACTTTCATGAAACCTTTATACCCTTCCATTGCTATAGGAAGTTTTGCGGATTAAGGCACTCGGAGTTTTATGTTTTCAGATTAGCGACTATGCATCGGACCATCTATACAATCGGGTTATGAATATGAGGAAGCTATGTGCCACACCCACTTGGCACACTTTAAAGAAATGTGATATCGTAATCATTTCTAAGCTTTCCTGAGGTGGAAGCGACATACTGTCTCACTAGAATGCTTCGATTGCACTCTGCTCAAAATCTACTACGCACTCAGCCTGCCTGAAGATCAATTCCAACTCCACACAAAAATTTCGTTTTTCGACGATAATCCGAAAGAAGCCCTCGTAACTTATTATCACATGGTAATCAAAGTGCGCTCGATGTGTGTTATGCAACTATTATGAAACTAAAGTAAATTATCGCTATTCAACCTTTTATCTCATGGACGTGCTTAGAAAAAAATCGCTTGGAGACTCAACTCCACAACAAGTAACGAAGAGTCCTTATGCTCAAGAAACAATGTCTTACCACCAACATGCAATTTTCCACTCAACTTCAAAGGCTTTTTTCAACGTTACCACCCAAGTGCTTGACGTCCTCCGCTGAGCCCACACGCTCCCTGCACTGTGATTATGCCTCATTGTTCCTCCTAGGATCGAGACAAGCCATCATTAAATCAATTACAATCCACCGATTTTTCTACGGCCTTATATTATCTTATGACTTCATTTTCGTCCCGAGTTTTTAGAAAAATGATTCAATATTGACTTTGAACCGTAGACGGAAGTCAAAAGTAAGTTGTTGATGGGCCAACAGGTTATTCTAAATCAAGGCAATTTGTTTAAGTCTCAGTTTTCATGTTCTACGGTTGGGCCAAGGGCTGACAGCTAGTAATTGTTTCCTATTTGAATTCGGATCACCTGCCGCCGATGTACCTTTTCTAATTATTGGGAGAAACAACAGATATGTAGTTACAGCAGAAACCTTCGGATTTAGGGTTATTCCACGGGAAACGTCAAATTTCAGTCACACTCAAATCCTGTGAGTTCTACTGTGTATTTTGAAACGGGGAAAAAATGACTGACTAGTAGCTTTTTTTCTCTACAATTTCTAATTTAAAAAATCAGTAATCAGAGATCATCTCTCCTCCCCTGGCTGCCACAGTCAGTGACTTCACCATTTATACTGTTTCTGTGAGTTTCCATGTGGGGTTCTCGAGGTTATTTAAATTTTTTCCGATCCGAGGGAGCTTCATAAGCGTCAATTCTTTAGGTTTTATTTTTTTTTTTCGTGTAAGCGAAGTAGCCACTGAATTTTATCAAAGGTCCGTAACATGGGACTCTCTTGGTGCGTTTGGAATTCCCCCTTCAAGAACCTTGAAAAGGTATTTCTGCCGTTTTGAAAGCAGTGGCAACACTGTAAGAAGGCAAAAAACAAGGTAAGTTAATTTTCTTTATCGCAGCTCAGGTTGGTTTCTGTTGTGTGAAAGATGAGTGTTAAAAAACTGTCAAGAGAGAGCCAAGGGAGAGATAAATTATGACCAAAACCTTGCTAAAACTCACACTAAGAAAACAAGGAACATGTTGTCCTTGTCATGTTGTACTTGTTCTGTTGTACTTGTCATACAAGCTTCAGATCCGACTCCGATCAGAGAATCCCGGCCAAATCACAAGGGGACAAACTAAACAATCACATTCATACTTAATACACAATTAACACACAAACAATCACATTAACATAATTACAATAATACGAACCAAAACATAGGTAGGTATCACAGTCGAACGATTGCAAGCTAGAGTACTTGTATTGAATTCCTCTGCTGCTTAGATATAAAACTATTAATTAAAATAAGAACATGACAGCAAAGCGGATAAAAGTGTCTTTGGAGATCTTTTTTTAATATTATTTTTACAATAGTTCGAAAATCGTCAGAGTCATGGAAATGTGATGGAGAAAAAACTTTGCACATCATAAAGTTCCGCGCCGATCAAAGCATCCTTGATGTATCTTTTGAACTGCTTCAAATTGAGATCTCGCACGTGCTGGGGCAAATGGTTAGAGAGGCGCACTCCAATTTGTGAGGGGCTAGTTTTCATAGTATTTTCATAGTATTTTCATAGTAGGTATACATTTTCGTTGTATTTTAGGCACAGTTACATAATTTACCCGTGGAAAGAACAAACCAGTAGTAAAATTATCTCAATCAATTTAAATATTAATATTCATGTGCGCCCACTTTTTAGACGGCATAAGGAAAGCCGCCTGAAAGATATAAAAGAAAAACATCTGCCATGTGGGTGTGGCACATAGCTTCCTCGTATCCATAACCCGATTGTATGTATGATCCGATGCATAGTAGCTAATCTCAAAACACCAATCTCTAAGTACCTTGAACTACTCTCATAGGGGACCATCTACACCCCAATCCGCATGAACCTTGAAAATTTCGTCGATATCGGATGGGAAATGTAGAAGTTATGGGTGTTACAAGGAATTCACTTTTGCACATGCGCAGTGGGTACTGTAAGTCCGGGGGTGATGATTATCATAGGGAACCGTCTATACGCCAATTAGAACAATCCTACAAAATTTCATCAAATTTGGAAGAACAATGTTGGTGTTATAGCTGTTAAAAGGATTTTACGTTTGCGCATGCGCAGAGGATACTGTCAATTTGGGGGCCGAAGTTTTCACAGGGGGATCATCTACACCCTCATCCGCATGATCTTGAAAATTTCATCTGAATCAGAGGGAAAATGTAGAAGTTATGGCTGCTACAAGAAAATGGACGTTTGCGCATGCGCAATGGCTACTATAAGTCCGGGGGTGATGATTATTATAGGGGACGCCAATCCGAACAATCCTTGAAAACTTCATCGAAATCGGACAATAACTTCGTATAGTTATGCGCGTTACAAGGATTTCATGACAGACACACAGACAGACAGACACGGAACCAAAATTGTTCAGGAAGGTCTGAAACGTAAAATGCGAGTGGAAATGTAAATTTTTTTCAAACTTGAAAAGTGAAAACAATGCTTCCGCTACCTTGGTAGATTCGGTAGAAAAACAAATAAAAAAAGGAAAAATTTCATTTTCTATAAAATTTTATTTTTTTAGTTTTTTAAAGAAATAATTTTTTTAATACATTTAAAAAATAAAATTCTGTATTCATTTTTTTATTTTTTATTAAAAATTTAGTGAGAAAATATGCGTTAATATCCACCCTAAATCGTTCTATGAAGACGTGGTAAAAAGATAACCGAATAAACGGCTTTTCCCATTTTTCTCTGGCAATACTAAATAAGTGCCTGTTTCCCAAAATTGTAGAAATAAAAACTTTAAAAGTTGTAGCTAAATTTGAAATTTTCAAGGATTTTAGAAATGCAGCAGTGCAAGGGCATAGGGAATTGAAACTACTAGTTGCTTGACAGACTTCATGTCCCTATCTAATGAATAATGAGAAGTAAACCAGATGACAAGGTTCGTTGATGGGAGAGAAAAACTTTAAATGCTTGCATACGAGTCTGCAACACATTGGGACATTTTCATATCAACAAGGCATTACACAACAAGGTAGTGAAGTAAGGTTGTTAGTTCATGTACCCAAGCATCAAAACAGTTGATTGTTCTCCACGCAACACAGTGAGTCTATTTTATTTATTGGTCGCGCGAGCAAGTTTTCGTGACGATTTTTCAGTTTATGTGCCAAAGCAAAGACATGAAAATGTCAAAAAGAAGACCGATTAATCTGAAATTTGACGTTTTTTGTAGAATGACCAGATACTAGGTTTCTACACCATTTTAAACTGCAGTGAACTATTTTAAACTGCTCCGTCTCAATGATTCCTGTCGAACGTTTAATTTATAATATACCTGTAAAATAAATTAATATGACACTAACCTCCAATATAATCATAATTTTGTTTCTTTTCAAACGACAAAAAGGAACCAAACTTTGTGTTAGCATCTGTGGCTGTCTACTCCCAGGAAGAAAATTGTGAGCCTAACTCTGAAGCTGTGGAGAAAGGTCAGGTTATCATAAATATAATCACATCGGAAGTGTTCATTAAAAATTTTTATATTAACGTTTCCTCGTGTTCTCAATCGATCTCTCCCAGATTTGATATTAATGTGATAATTATTCACACTAAGTAGAATAACAATACAGAAGCCACCCGTATTAAAATAAGAACTTTTTCGGAAACCTAAAGAGGCACTCCAATTTATGAGTCTTTTCTTGCAAAATTCATTATTAGTAAGAATCTAAACATGGGAAATTGTTGTTGCTAACTTCACAAAGCAATTTTTATGCTGGTACCGTATAATACTGCACTGGAAGTTTGCCTCCTTATAATAACCTTTAAGCACTCGTTGAGACAGCGGTGACCCTAATTGCTTGCGAGCTGGTCCGTCATTAGTTCTCAAAACGTACAATTACGGAGCACTTCCCATCCGAGCTTCGGAACCCCGGCATTACTGTTAATACCACATTGACACCCCCCATTAGGCGCTTTTTTAACCTTTGTAAATTGCACCCCTTCAATGGAGCTAGCATGTGTAATAGTAGGCATTTAAAATAAGATGAATAATAGGCCTCCGAGAAGGAGTTTTTAACATACGAAGTATACGCAAGCCTGCTGGTAATCGAATGGGAAACCGCGAATTATGAGAGTTTGCTTACAGTTATTACTTAAGGGTTGACGTTTTTGTTCGTGGTAGGGCATTACTGATATAAATATGAGGAATGAAAAACGTTGCTTGGCAACGATGGATTGAACAATAAGAAAGCATCTGTCGAGAAGGTGCGGCACATGGCTTCTCTTTATCCATAATGTGGATAGATGATCCGAAACATGCAGATAAAAAGCTTAACAATCCCTTACTGCTGCTACAAAGTCGGAGACCATGAAATTTACAGAGGACAATCAAGACTGTAGCACAAACCCTAACCGTATCATCAAAATTTTGACATAAAATATTGAAATACTGTAAAACACAGTTTGGACAGCTGTAATGATTGTGGAAACAAAGGTAGACCGAAGGACACCAAAATTGTTCAGACAGGTAGAAAATGTGAAACACGGGTTGAAAATTTAATCTCAACTCCCAAGAGTGAAAATAGTGCTTCCGCTATCTTCTTGGACTTGGAAGCAACATCACAGACGATTAGAAAATCGTTACTCAATGGTTCATAATTTTCATGGAAATGTTTTGCACAATTTGAGAGTTTCTTAGAGTACCTAATTTAAATCCGCGTCTACCAGTGTGAGGTAAATTCCTGATCCCGGTAAAACGATTTAGAACCTAGTTGGTCCCCTATGAATTTCACTGAAATCAAACTAATGGCAGCGCGTGTCCTGACGTGAATTTTCCAAAACTTTTATGTCTGTTGATCTGATTGCTCGCTTAACCCTTGGTGTGTATTGTTTGCAGATGGAAAGAATGCGGATGGTTTGGTAAGATGTCCTTGTGTATTACAGTCCCAAAAACATCCTCCTTCTTCTACCTGCCACTCAAGCCAGGGGCAATGAGACCGAGGGTTGTTGACTACCGACCAATGATGAAGTAGAAGGATTGATTTTCACTGACCGTTCGCGTACTTTAAGGCAGTGGTTCCCAATTCTATACAGGGTGTCGACCAAACTTCAAGGATCGATCGTATATCTAATTTAAGTAGGAAAATGTATTGTAGCATCTTTGTTTTAACCCCTTGTTTTTCCAAGTTTTTTCAATTTCAAATTTTTCTCGCGTTTTTGAACATGTCACTAAAATTACCAGATCTACCTTAATTTACCGTAAACATGTAAAAATAAAGGCACCGTTAGAAAAGGCGCCAAATTTCCCATTCTCTAAGAAGATATTATTTATAGATATATATAGAAAATTATTTCCAGTAAAGGATGGTGCTTCTTTCAAATTTTAAATGTGAATGAAGAGTAAACCCGAAGAGCAAGTGAACTCACAATATTGGTGGACTTGTCTCCAAACAATTGACAGAGTGGAGGGGCTCTCTACCTTATTATGACTCGTGTTGCTCAATGCCCAAATTATGAAGGTCTGAGATATGGAGGCTCGGCCCTTTCCCCATCCTGACTCACGAGGCTACCTAAGATTTTGGAACAGGTAGTCCTCTATGTTAGCAGGTACACCCTTTGAAAAATTGGCCAGCCGCATTCTTTCTATCTGCGAACAGTATAAAATGTCTGACAGCAGTGAGGATCTAGAATATTCCAGGGGCTCAGTACCTCCCCCCCCCCCTTTATAGAAGATTCCATTTCAAACATTTAGCTGTGATCTAACCTCCACGAGAAGTACTTTGTTCTCTAGTGTAAACCGTGTAGTCTAGTGTAAAACCACCGTGTCCCTCAGACACTTTATACACAGGCAACCAAACGCGCTGCAAATTATTACACAATGGTTTATTATTTGTCTATATAGATCACTCGTCTGCAAAGAACACGGCTTTGCCATTGTTACCACCAACCAACATGAATAAAAACATCAATCACATTTCGGTCAGCTAAAATTTGAACGGAGATTAGGCCTCTTTTGCGATTCACACTCGTGTTTCTTATTTATAGTCTAACCCTTTAATTCTCGTAGGGAGCGAACGGTTTGTCCTACATGGCTCCGCGTGGTCTAAAAAAATTTTTAAAATTCAATTCTATCTTAAATTGATGGAAAAACAATACCTTTATCTCTAAATTTTTTGAGTTAGGGTGTTTTAAAAATTGCAAACCTTATTTTTCAACCCTTAGAAGTGACCCACGTCAACCAAAATCTTCGGGGCACAACTAGACCCCAAATGGAGCCTACATACCAAATTTCATCAAAATCGGTCAATGCTAACTGGGGAAAGTGCCGCGTACGGCGGACGGACGGAAAATGTTTTATTCGATTTTCGGATTCTACGTACCTTGAAACGTAAACCAACAAATTTTGAAAGGGGGGGGGGGGGGGGGGTTAAAACATTTACTTTCTTGGTCGATTCCAAAGGTTCATTATTGAAAATAATAAACCAAAACGTACGTTTTTGGGCATAATTCTGCCTCAATTTCCATCCGATTTGGGAAATTCGCATGGGGAGGGGGAATAATATTCACAAAAAATATGATTTTTCAATATTTCGGTTCCTTCATTGCTTACTAATTGTACCCAAACTATGAAATTGAGTGGTTATTATCAATATAGCTCTATATTTTCATGAATTAAGTATTCTTTGTGCCACCATGGGACAAATTTGTGGTGCCAGGACACTAGAAACCGCATATTTCGTGATTTTTTGTGTACTTCACCTTTTTGTGAACTTCTTCGGACTACCTACCTAGACTGGCACCGTTGCAGGAGCATGCGGTGGGGGGGGGGGGGGGTCGAACTCGAATTCGCATGTTGGGTGTCGTAGATCATGTTTCTTGAAATTCTGTTATAATTAGACTCCTTGAGACTACTCGGGAGTAAGTTTAATTACTTTGTTTTGACTAATAAAATGTTGGTTGACGAAAAATATATTAATTAACTAATCGTTTCGTGTTTCGAAAACAACTTTACAATTGCTGCGTGTCTGTCAGACTCTTTACACACTGGGAGTCCATCAGAGGGTTTATACACATCAGGGGTTAATCAAACCTGGAGAGTAGTTAGGAGATCATAGCTCATTGATTTTCTCACAGTTTCCTCAGTGAGAGACATGGTGCATATTGAAGAGCTTTCCAAGTTACAAAACTGGCAATATGATCGCTAATCGAGAGTAATTTTCTAAACGTCCAATATTAATATTTTTTAATAGTTTTTGACCAACCAATTCTATGAGTTCCAACCAGCTTGGGAGACTTTTATTCCTCAAAAATAGAAAGCTTCACTAATTTTGACCCTCAAGATGCTGCATACGATTATTACTCCTTCCATATCAAACTTAGGGTCACTACGGCCAAGTTCGCTATACGGGCAAGTACGTTCATCGCCTATTTCTCCAGCTATGCTACTCATAGAATTTTTTTAGCGATTTATTTCATTATATCAGGTGTTCATTGACCTCTGATCAAATTTTGAGCTCTTTTGCAGCAGTGTGAGTGAAATTATTGATAATTTTCCAAACCTCTATCTTCTAACTCAGTTTCACAGTTCAAAGTTGGTCACGTGAAATTGGTTTTAAGGATTATTTTCCCATCTTATTGTCCATTTTGTCGTTTGTAGCCGTTTCTTCAATAGTTTCTGCGTTCAATTCGTTCTTCGTAGGGAAAGAAAAATCAAAATTACGTTTTTTATTGCGACAGCGCACTTGGCCAGCAGTTTTGGGACCACTAGGGCAAGTGCGCTATCAAGAATGCGAGCAAGTGCGCACAGCTTGATTTTAGTGATAAAATTAGATTAAAAATAGAAAAGAAGTAGAAAAAATAGAAAATTTATTAAAAGTAGAAAGATAAAATTCTCGAAGTTAGTCCGGTTAGGAGTTAGTAGTTTTAAGGAAATATTCAGGAAAATGGTAGTCTCTAGACAGCCCAATGAGCTTGATGGATTGTAGATTAATGAGTTTCATGGATTTCATTGAGCTACGGTTTCTCAGTTTCTATTAGCATAAAATAGATAGATCCGTCAAATTTTGATGGTTTTGTTTCATGTAATAAGACAATTTTTTACTTTGAAATTCATTAAATGTAAATTAGTAGGAGCCAAAGTCTTGGGGAAGAAGTAGAAAAATGTCGAGATCCTGTCCCGGACAAAGCAATAGGACAAAATGATCCGATTGTGATGAAAATGCACTGACGTACTTGCCCGTAGCTGGTGGGCAAGTGTGCTCCATTAATGTGCTCCAGAAAAAATGAATTATTGCGAATGGAAAAAATATATTGAACATACCGTTTGATTCATAGTTCTACTGGATGGAGTAGAAAAAGGAATTAGTGGGTGAATTGAAGTATTCACCTCAGAATTGACCGTCAAAGTTGAACTATGAAAAAAGTGTAGATCACTTGCCCGTAGTCACTATACCTAAAACGATCCAAATTTCAGATCACTCATAACTTTTATGATAATTCTACTGAACTTCGAATTCCTCTAAAACTCACTCAGCCATACTTTTGTTTATATCACCACCTTTAAGTGAATATTTTTTTGGTATATAACTTCTCTGGTACATACTTTAATAAAAATTTATCATCCAGGTTCAATGAGTTTGCTGTTCCCCATTTGTATACAATCGTCATCACAAACATACACCGCACAACTTTATCACAAATATGTCGGTAAGAAAGAAACGAATGCGCCGTGTCTCTCCAAGGAAATCGAACGGGAAAATCTCGACTTGGACTATTATGACGTCATCAATAAGGTCAGAAGCTGATCATTTTTCTTCTCGGACCATTACCCTTCCCGGCTATATGGTCTAGTACGAGTACTATGCCAGAAAACCCCTTTTCAAGCCCTCAACCCTCCCGACATTCAAACGATTCAATTCCCTTCCCGACATTAGTTATGATTTATAACCCGTTATCGTTTTGAAAACTGCTCTTCACATGGCCTGCTCCAAACGGGGCTTTGAAATACGATCTAGAGAAACACAACATTTTTTCCCATTGAAAAATGCCCTTTATCTCCCGGATCCTCCGCCCCATCTCCCACTTCTACGTTTTTCCTCCAGCTCGCTGGATTTATGAAGCAGTTACGTGCTATGGATTTGGGCGGGTATATCCCGATGTAATTCAATTGGGGATCACTTTTTTTCCCACAGTTCCCGCGTTCGAGAAATATTGAATCTATAATGAAATTCCAGGGAGGATAACGCGGTAGTGAATCATAGGAAGGGGGATGGCGGTGCGGGTGGAAATCCATTTTATCGCATATGTTTCAAATACCCACTCACTCCACCAATCGTAAAAACGGGATGTGTAGGCCTTTTCTGAAGACACCCGATCGCAAGAAAGTTCTTCTTCAACCTTCACAGGCTCTCACGGGCCAATTCGGGTTGAAACCCCAAATGCTCTTAAACAGTAGTTGCTCCGATTGGGTATCTTGTACACGATTTCACACAATTGAGTTCAATTGGTTGTAGAAATAGAAGTTGATGCCCTACTCATATCTACCAAAAAGGTCGTCACTAACCTCAAACTTAGCGGGGAAGAGATTCCAATAGACTGTAAGAAGAGTTTGCTGATTAAGCTATTTGCCAATGGAGGGCACACCAACTGTGTTTTGCAGACTCCGATTACCTTGAAATCAATTCCTAGTAAGTTTTTGATACACCTTCGCCTCAGGAGGAAGCTTACCTCAGTGGCATCAGGTGAGAATATTCGTCAGGCAAACACCCTGACCAGTCTTAGAAGAATAACCAATAATGAAAAACGCAGCAAATTATTACACAACGGTTTTTTAAAAATAGATCAAGCGCCAGCAAAGAAAACAGCTTGCCATTGTCAGTACCTTCCAATCATGTTTTCGCTTCATAATCGAGTTTATTTAGATGAAAAAAACGCTTCACACTTCATACAAATAAATAAAGAATTCCTTCATTAAACTTGATTACTGGTAGCTAAGGAAGCGTAACCCATGGCTCATCTTTCAATTTTCTCTGCTTTCAAGGTCACGAAACAGCTAGTCGATTGTTTGCCTTTGCTTATGCTGTTATAGTGGAGGTATAGGAATACTAGACCCCGCACTGACCCCCCGCCTACCCGCCGATCGTCTTTTCTCATCCAAGACAGTCTCGCAAAATTCATTTCTTTGAACTGCTTGCCTTGCATCGTAGGTCCCCGCGCTAGTTCACATACCATCCACATAGTAGTGGATAACAATCGATCGTAGTTACCAATCTCTACAACTCTCTGGTGTGTTGCGGACTAGTATTCTAGGAAAAAATACGTACTACCTACTTATTCCATTATGCTATTTCATCTAACTTCCTTGGTTATCATGAAATAGTCCCTAAATTTTATTAAAATTTTCCAAAATCGGCTAAATATTACTGCCAAAAAATGGAATAGGAGTATCTCAACAAAACTCAAGTTGCTCATTTTGTATATTTTTAGTAGGGTAAGCAGTGTTTGCTATGTTTGCCTGGAGGAGACGCCACTGGCTTACCTACCAGATTTTGGCCTGAAACCTCTTGCACAGACCAGATCAATACTCTGCCCATACTTTATGGTCGTCAATTTTGAGAAAGTCCTTGATAAAAAATCAATTTTGAAAAAGTCCATCTCCGTACAGAAGGGAGTGGAAGAATTATATTCCCACGCTATCAATATCACTTGTGCCTTGTGGTAATGGATGAGGTACCCCTTAGAGGGCCAAGGGGATTTCAAAAACCCAAATATGCCAACACGAGTGAGACTTTGCAGACGATATCTCCTTTCTTTGATCCAGGGTCTAGTATATCCGGGGGAAGAAAAGAGAACTGTCATTAGCTGCTCTGAAGTTAGAATTCCGAGTGATCCATACCGAAAAAACAACTGAGACAAATGTCTTAGTAAGAAAAATGGTGGGGTGCTAGCCAGAAATTATCCAAATACGCCAGTGTTTCTACTTCCCACCCTTGCTTTTAGTTCAATCCCCACCGATTTGAAATCCTTCTCCATTCTGACTGTTCTTTACCGGGTTGTGACCATGTTGTCCTGTTTTTCAGTCGCGAAACAATGGTCCATGAACTCACAACAACCGTCCCCACCGGTTTATCAATCTTCTTGGATCCCTTCCATACTTTACATCATGACTGAAAGGAGCGTTTCATCAATCATTAACTCCATTTCGACAATTTATTATTAAACTTAATCACAACAAATTTCTAATTGATGATAGGGAAGTTTTCATCTTTCTGTTATGTTTTGTAAATCATATCCGTCATACTTTCTTATCTTAGCCCGCAAGGTCTGCCCCATGTCCAAGCTGCCATTGACAACTTGGGACATCCAGGATAATGCAAAACCTGTCAGGCTTGACGGCAACGATGTCTGGCTTCGTACCCTGGTTGCTCTGTTATGCTCAGCTACCTCTTCGAATTTCTGTCCATCCACTTCCTTAGCTCTGTGGTAACGAGTCCCGACTCAGAAGTGTAAATATAGTTTAGTCGGAATGATAGGAGATCGATCCCCGGTCGAGGGAAGTTAATGTTTGATGACTCAACAAAGTGGCGCAGTCGTACGGACCCGAATGGTCTCCTCAGCATTCTCTGAGAACAATAAATAATTAGTAATGTCATCAAAACAACTCCTCCGAAGACACGTGTTGAGCCACTGCCAGTTCGGACAAACGTTGAGGTCAGCAAATCCCCCACTCCGTTCAGAAGGAATAACAACAAAACTTATAAGCCAGTCAAAAATAGTGCGTTCTCACTGGGTTGTAAAACGCCGGCCAAAGATGTCCTACCAAATGCGCCACAAAAACCAAAAAAAAAAAAAAAAAACGCCAAAAATTAACTTCCCTCAACCGGGGATCGTTCATTCCCACCCTGACAGCTACATTATTCTGTTTAACTCCTTCACACATTATAATTTATCTACTGTTGTAAAATGTTATTTTACGACGAGTTTTGATGAGCAGGTGTATCCATACAGTAAAGGTTTAAATGTTATTCCCTTTCCTCTTGAAATGACTATACACAGCAAAAAATATATATTCATGATATTACCGGGAGGCGTATAAAAATGTTACGAAAAGACGATACAAGCGGATGAAGGCATCACAAGAGGGTCGTGGGGGTAAATAAAAACAGAACGCTTCATCCTCCCCTAAGATCGGCCAGATGTTGAAAGACACCTCCTCAATGCCGTCCACGTACGATGGTAAGTGTCGCCCACGCATCTTCCAAGGGGTAGCAGGGCCAGGAAGAGGCAGTTCTCTATAACGGAGGCCTTTGTGCCGATAATATCCAAGTATTAGGATCTGGGAGCCGCACATTTTTACTTCGAGTTGCTTGACGCTTCACGGCACGTAGACACGATCCTGAAGGGAAGAAGAGGAAAAATTGAGGTATTCAATTGTTGGTGTCATGAGAATGTAAATTTTTCCTAGTCTCCGGAGTGTCATTGGATGAATTATTTAAACCCTCTTTCTCGCATTTTCACTTTCATAGAGGCTGTCTTGAAATCCTTTACGGTTGGAACAATACATTATCTATGCGCATGGCATGTGAGTGACAACCTACAAGAATTCCTTGGATCGTTTATTTATACTTTGTAATGCATTAACTTTGGTATTTGTGAGGATGAGGAATTCAAGCAGCATGCGATAGACTACCTAGGTAAAGATTCAAGAAATCGGGAAATTCAAGTTTGCACGGGAAAACCCGTTAATTATCTGACTCAACACCAACATGGAAAGCTCTGGCATTATCTCAATTATTATTATTTTTATGAACCAGTCGGCAAAACACAAGTACTTCTCAGCAAATCAAAGGTCGAGTAAACCTCATCTTTTACCAAATGGAAACAACTTGAACTTGAAATTGAAATAAAGCTCTTCATCGTATGTAAGAATTAATAAGCATGGCAATACCGCGCTCTGTGAAAAGGTTCCTCGGGCCCGTTAGTGGCTTCCAAAAACTCTCTAAATTGACATTTTCACGTCTTTATTATGGCACATGAACTAAAAGACGTCACGAGAATTGTTCATGAATTCGTTTTAAACAACATAACCGCAAATATTCATGATATTATTGGACACGTTGCTAGGGAAATAAAACTCGGATGCACTACTGGTGTGTGTGGTGTCTATAATGAGGTTTATATTTTGGCTTAGTCTTAGTAATTAGTCTCCATTGCAACCTCAATTTATCGAAGGAACTCCTACCTTTATGATTTTCATTGTGAAATACACCTCCTTTTAATTCCTATCAACTCTTCTATAAACCCGTGTTTTTCTTCTAAGAAACACTTAGTTCTACTATGATGTCCGCTAGCCAAAGCTAGCTATCGACTATAAGATTTATTATTGAAAATAATAAACCAAAAAGCGTTACGGTTGGTTTTCTGTTGATTTCCGCTTACAACCGGGTTGTTGCAAGGGAACTTTATCTTCGTCATTCGGGTGGGTAGGAAAATCGTTCACCATTCGTTGGAAAGCCTATTTTATGCATGAATTATATACTGTTTCATTCAATTTTCTAATAATGTGCGTTGAAACCAAAAACATTATATTTTGAGGATAAGAATTAGGGTTTTCTTGATTCAATTTTTGGGTAAATTTGTGCTAAAGTTGACGACACTCAACAGAAAAAAATATCACACACTTATCCGTTTTAGACTGTTCTGAATCCAAATCTGCAAAAAACCATAAGTGTATGTGTGTGTGTGAAACAATCGATCAGCCAGAATCTGTCGTTGCTCGTCTGGAAAGAAAACCCCTGGAATCGTTTGGGCACCTCAGACGCTTGCCTAAGTCGAGATGGCCGAAGAAGAACTGGTCGCCGAGAGGGCGTCGAAAGAAAGGTCGTCCTAGAGTTACATGGAGAGGAGGAGTTTTTGGCTCTATGCGAAGTCTATCTTTAGAGGACGACCAGTGGCAAGGCAGAAGATTTTGGAGTCAGGCGATTAGGAGCAACTCCTGACATGGCAAAAGGCCTTCAAAAGTAAAGTAAAAGTAGTGTGAAATCCGGAAATTCACTAACATACATTCGTTCACGAATCTTTGGTCAGATTGCAAAAAAATGCATAGAAGAATCTCATGGGGACTGACCCGTGCACGTATTCTGGATACATTATTCACGTACCTATTTGAAATCTAGCTCATGGTGCATTTTCCCATTGACCACACACTGACACTGTAGTATTCTTCCATACGAGCACATCATCCTCATATTGAATCTTCTTGAAACACTGAGGTCTGGAGATGACCTTACAATCCTTCTGCACTCGGTCCTTTGGGCTCTGCACTTATTTAGCAGTTTGCGCAATCATCAGTGTAGACCTGGCAAGACGGGCTTACTTTTTTTCTAGAGTTCTTGCCTCGCAAGCAGGCTAAAGGCCGGAAAGCAAATAATGAAGAGACTTTGAGTGACTGGAGCAGATACGGCTGAGAGGTTGCGCGAGGGGAGCGGTGAAACAATTGTCATTTGTCAGAGCGGGTAAAGCGAAATCCTGCGGATGGGGAACTGCGGGAACTGCCTCCCCGGCGGAGGATTAAAGTGTCAACTCTGACAGCCGCCTGTCATGCCCTGGTCTCGTCTCCTCTTTTTTTCAGTGTTTGATATATATTTTTCATCCTTGAAAGGGGGTAAGAAAAAAAGGCCTGGGGTTTGTTGAACAAATAGAAAGAGAGCTCTAGGCAATGAGGGAGCGTTCAAAGCCATCATCAACTCGGAAGGGCAGTTTAACAAACAAATCTTTCCACCCTGATTGAGAACAATGTATTGTTAAGTTTCCTTCAGGAGGAGGGGGAAGTAGTATGAGTCAAAAAACTGCCAACGTGAGTTAGGTTGTTCATACATTCCTAAAAAGTCCATTCATGCAGCATTAATAAATGAGCGAATTTTCAGAGAAATCTTTCTCTATTGTATATAATATAAGAATATCTATATAAATATATATACTTTTATTTATTTTTGGACAGTTTTCATTTTTTGAAAAGGCGTCGGTATCAGAAATTTTGTGCTGAATCCAAATATACCATAAATATTACTGTGATTTGGAAGGTAATAACCACAAAAGCTGAGAAAACTCCCTTTTTTGGGACTATTTTTGAAATTTGGACCCCTTAGGGTTGTCCAAAATTTCTGGCTCGTCTTTTTGTTTGTTATGACGAACATTTTGGGGAAAATTTAAAAATGTTTGCTAAACAATTACCGTGTTTGCTAAATAATTATCATCCGGAATGACATACATATATATATGATATATATCATATATGTATATGGGTGCATCTCTGATCGTGATTATTAGTGAATTTTTGACTTCGCATTTCTATCACAAACAAATTTGATCGCTAAACATGCCTCTCATCTTCCATCTCCCGTTTGGTAAAGTACATATTAGCCTCAGTAGGCAAACTACCTCCCCGACTCAAGGCAATTAAGGTAGGACCGCTTGAATTGCTATTAAACCGTTCCGACCGACGTTTCGGCACCTTCGAGCTTATATCATAATTATTTGCCCGTAATTGACGTGAATGGACGGGCTAATAGGAGCCTTATAAGCTTCTCAAGATAATTATTTATGGTACAGGTTTGGATTGCTTTTAATTGGACTTTTTATGGGGGAGGAGGATGATAACCGTTGGAGGAATTATCTCTCTCCTGTATCTATTTCTTGAAGAGAAACTGGTGGCCAGTTTTTTTCTGATTTAATGGAGCTGACGATCATTATAACTCGGAAATTCCGAGGGATGAGCTTAGCAACAGAAGCGAAAGTTATCTGAAGTATGAGAGATTGATGTTGTTGTAAGTGTATTTTTGTGGCAATAAGCATGCGGATTGACAAAATTTCAATGGCCTTTATTGTTTGTTTGTTTTTTTTTTTTTTTTTTTTTTTTGTAGGGTGTGAGGAAATCTTTAAGATCCAGGGGTGGCAATTGGATCTCGTAAGATACCCGAGGGAACCGCTAGCACGGGTTATGTGGGATTCAAACCCACTAAAACCTCACCTTTTTATCCCACGTTGGATCTCAGCCTGGAACTGTTCAACACATTACTTCAAGAAGGTCATTATTGTTTAACGATGACACCAATGTTTAACATCCTGATGAGTAGGAATTTATAATCTAGCAATGTAATAAAAAAATACTTTCATGTTATTTCATCAGTACTCGCTCGCATGTTATCGTTAAAATTCAGTAAATAATATAAGAAGCATTAATTTTGTCACAACTTCCTCACCTATTGAATTGGACAACTTCCTAGAAAAAAAAAAATCTATAAACTATAACTTGGGTTATTTATTTTCTCATATATGATAAGCTGTTGAGAATAAAGCTAATAAGAGCTGGTAAGAATATAAGCTACAGCTATAAGATTATGTTACAGCTATAACTCAACAATTTCAACGCAGAGTGTCTACCAGGGTAGACGGGAACCTCTCGTGAATGATGAATTTTCTCCTACTTTCGGCTGATTTTCCTTGTTGTTTCAACTGAATAATATTTATTTTTCCCTAATTCGATAAGAATTGTTTTTATTGTAGGTATGACAATACAGATGAGGCTGTAAGGTCTGATTTTAGCACCTAATTTTAGTATCAAATGGTTTTGGTATGCACATAATATGTGCATACCAAAACCATTTGATACCGAAATTAGGTGCTAAAATCTAGCATATTATGCTAGAATTTTTATTTCAATAAATTAGTGATATTTTGTATTCATTTAATACTATTTACTGATACTTTCGAATCTACCAAGGTGCTTGAGAAGCAATAATTTCACTTTTAAACGTTTAAAAAACGCTGCAAATTATTTCACAAAGGTTTTAATATTTTTCTGTACAGATCACTCGTCTGTAAAGAACACAGGTTTGCCATTGTCACTATTTTTTTTTTCTTTTTTCAAATCTCCCCTCAAATACTAAAGGTCTTTCTGACGGAGGAGGCACGCCATAAAACAAAATAAATAAATCAAATAAAATGGGGAGGACGCCCAGGACTCACCCGACGCCGGCCCTAGGGATGAGGGAAGATGAGGAAGGTGGGGGTGGGAGAGAGGGATGAAGGGAAGTGCCTCTATAAAACGACCACCAGTTCAGATATGAGCCGAGCAGGACGCGGATGGTGATACCACGGAGTACGCCCACCGAGATGCCTTACTCGCGCAACTCCGTGGCACTTTCCCGCACCACACTCCGCGCCACGACAAGGTCGCAGCCATCACCCTGATGTTGTTGGGTTCCACTCCTTTCAGCTCTGACACTGCTTGCCGTAAATCATCTCTATCATACTTTCATATCTTAGCCCGCCAGGTCTGCTCCATGTCCAAGCTGCCATTAACAACCTGGACATCCAGGATAATGCAAGACCTGTCGGACCAACGTACATCCTACCTACCCACTACTTACCTACTTCACAATCATATTCATTATTTGGAAGAAAGAAAAACTTCAAAATCAGTTCGAAGCAAATAGGGAGTTGAAATTCCTTCATTTGGAAATTTGAATACTGGTTGCGAAGGAAACAAAACTGAGTAGGTAGGTACATCTCGAAGAAACAAGAACAGATAAAAATTGCAAAATTTGAATTCAGATAAAATTTCTAAGGTTAATTATTAGGCCTTTTTTGCGATTAACACTCTTGTTTCTGACTTACCGTAAGAGCCAACCTTCAAGTGGGCCTCAGTCGGTCGCCGTTCGTTTTTAGTATTTAGGGAAATTGAAGGCGCAAAAACGTAAAAAGTTGTATCTAAATTTGAAATTTTAAAGGATTTTAGAAATTTATTAGTGCACGGCCCTAGGGAATTGAAAAACTGGAATATTGCTCTCGAAATCATCAAAATCGAACAATAATTACTAAAGAAAAATGGGAAAAACTACTAAATGAACGGGTTTTCCCATATTTATCTGGCAATTATCGTTCGATCTTGCTGATTCCAGCGGCAATATTTCAGTTCTTCAATTCCCTAGAGCCGTGCACCAATGAATTTCTAAAATCCTTTAAAATTTCAAATTTAGGTACAACTTTGTAAGTTTTTGCGCCTTCGATTTCGTGAAATACTCACCCAGAACGAGGAATGAACGGCGACCGACTGAGACCCCCTTAAGTTTTCATAAGGGAGCGAACGGTTTGTCCTACAGAGCTTGGGGTGGTCTCAATATTGATTCTAAAAATTCATTCTATTTCAAGTTGGTGAAAAACATTACTTTCATATCGAGAGTTTTCGAGCTAGGGCACTCTTGAGAATTTCAACCCTCATTTTTCACCCCTTAGAAGTGACTGACATCATAATTATCATCCAAAAGTACAACTAGACCCCAAATGAAGCCCAGTCACCAAATTTTATCAAAATCGGTCCAAGGTAACCGAAAACAGACGACGTGACAGACGGATTTTTTAAAATTCGATTTTCGGATTCTGCATACTTTGAAATGTAAAACACGAAATTTTGAGGGGGGGGGGGGGGGTTAACTTTTTTTCTTGCTCGTTTCCAATGGTTCACTATTGAAAATAATAAACCGAAAATGTTCTCCAAAATCAAAAATTCTAATCGTGTTTTATGTTTTGGACCTTCCTGAACCATTTTTGTTTCGTGTCTGTCTGTGTGTCCTTGCGTCTGTCTGTCTGTCTTAAAAATCCTTGTAACAGGCAAAACTATACAATATTTTCCGATCTCGATGACATTTTCAGGGATTGTGCGGATTGACGCAGATGGTCCCCCTTGGGGGATTCGTAAGTTACTCTGAGATTGATGTTTTGAGATCAGCTACTAGGTATTCAGCTGATCAGCAAATATGTAGATCGACCCAACCAAACACATTAAGTCAACTTATTGAATATGGGACCAACTGGAATTAAACTCCTTCTTTGCCGTTATTTATGTGATACTTTTATAAATGTGATTCCGATCACTACTAACCTAGTTGATCACATTTATGGACATCGCTAACTAGGGTAGGACTAACGATTTCTAGTGAGTAGAACTGAACTGACAGGATTTTTAATCAACGAGAGTTTTACGTTGTTCCAATCTGTGCTCTTGGAATCCATCGCTGATACAACGGTTGTTTGGTAGTTACTACCACGATATGTCTATTGTAAAACAATGTGAAACTTTCCATCTCACTCCTTTTCACTTTTCCCATATCTAGCTATAAACCATGTACCCGGGAAACAGTTGCTGATAATGAACGGAATAACTACTCTATTCCTTCGCTCGGAAGCCTTATCCAGCAGTAACAGCGGACATAAAAATGTACGAATCCGCCAGCTCAAGACAGGAGACTTGATTTACAAGGTAATAAACACGGCTGACGGGGTCGCAGTTTGAGTGAATCAGCTCCTGTCATCCTCCAGTTATGACTGGGAACAATGTCAGAACGACTCTTCGACGTTTTACGGCGGTTTTACTCCCATCCATTCTTCCATTCCTTGTTTTTTCTCCAGGCTCTTCGAAAGCTGTGAAAAGGTTCCAGACGAAGGCCCTCGGGCTGCCGCTAGTAGTTTGCGTGTTGTCGTAAATCCTTCGAATTTCTGCCAGAAAACAACGTAATTTCCTTCTGTGGAAGAACTCTGGCCTATCATCCTGATGCTCATTTTCCTGTTTTATGTTTTATAGATCAAGCCCCGGCTGGGAACTTTCTCATATTGCGGAATTTGTATTCCATGATCACCGGCTGTAAAGTTTTATGTAGATTTTAAGTTTCATATAAATTTATAGTCGAGGGACTCTATGGTGGAATACATTAGGAACATTTCCGGCTATTCCTGAATCATTAAATCATCATCTGACTGTCGCACGTATTGTAGCACTCGATAAGACTGCATTTTGGTTTATTTTCAATAACGAACCTTTGGAATCGACTAAGAAACAAAAATATTTAACCTCCCCTCAAAATTTGTTGGTTTACGTTTCAAGGGTTGGAAAATAAGGGTTGAAATTTTGAAAAAGCCCTAGCTCAAAAAAGGTTTATTTGTCAAATTTAAATAGTATTGAATTTTTAGAATCGAATGAGACCATCCAGAGCCCTGTAGGACCAACCGATGAGTCCCTATGATAACTTAAAAGTTGGACTTACGATAAATCAGAAACTCCAGTGTGAATCGCAAAAGAGGACTAATCTCCAAGTAAACTTGATTGGGAATTAGATTATCTACCTATATGTCCCTGTGAGGTAGGTAGTACCTGTGGTTGGTAGGTGGAGACAAGGCAAAGCACTGTTCTTAGCAGACGAGTGATCTATGTAGAAAAAAATAAACCTTTGCGTAATAATTTGCAGCGTTTTTCAAATTCGATTTATATTGATTAGGTACGGTATTTTATTTTGTTTATTATTGAATTATATTGATTATTGGTTTTTTGTCATTATGGGAATACTCTGAACAACCGTTCAATTTTTAAAAGAAAAATTTACCTTTTCCAATGTTTCGTGAAAAAATCTCTAATCGACGCTAATAAAAACATCTCATGAAGTAGGTATGTTGATGCCGCACCCAACCACCCCATATCTACAAAAAACATCCACCACTTTCTCTTCCTTCAAAACTCATTTAATTTAATTCAATTACTTTGAAGTATTCAAATCAATTCAAATCGTACAATTAATACAATCGGAGGTTTGATTATTGGCGTTTGCTGTCACAAAACATGTTGGAAGTATTTTATATAAAAGATTCGAGTTACGCCTACCTTAAATATTGAGAAACTCATAATGGTAGCTACATACTAGGCATATTTAAAATCTTCCTAAAAAGTCCTTAAAAAGTTTTTCAATACTTTCACTTTTTGAATCAATATGTACATCGGTTATGAAAACAGCAACATCCCTCACTTAGATTACACTCGTGTAATGGAGATGTGTGATAGTCTCAGGAAGCTCAGTATTTTCTGTTGTTGGTCAGTAGTAACTGATTATGTAGGTACCTTAGTAAGGTATAGATAGTAATACTATCTATCTATTTGAAAGCATATCAGACTTTGCATATCGAGTGATTAATCCACGTGACATTCAAGCAATTACAATTATTGAAACTCTGAGGATGTATTCAATTCAACTACCCACCTCTATATTTCTGCACGAAGAAGTTGTTTTCTTTTAGAATTGAACTAGAGAAATATAAGTTCGGCTGCTCGCCAGAATAAGGACCGTTATCGTCAAGTTCTGCGCTCATCATTCTAATGCATTCAGAACTCGTGAAAGACGATTTCATGCGTCAAAGAGAGTGGAGCCTACAGCCGTGAGAGCCAGAGTTTGTCATACCATAGATCAGCTCGCAGAATCACTCTCCATCATCCCCTTTCATGACTGATGCGGTGGAAATGGAACAGTGTGAGTGGGGCTGGATGGTTGGTGCCTGGGAGGCATTTTTCAAACCTGACATAGACTGATAGGCTCCTCCAGGATGAATAGGGGTTGCTTCAAGGAGTCGTATTGTGCCCACCCCTCACCACTACCAGCTACTTATTAGAATACACGGTCCTGCCTTCCCCGTGTCATTTGTCAGCCTTTCCGAACAGATGGCGTTGGTCGGCTAAATTAGCCTGTAAACACAACACGTAAGACTCTAGGACGTCATTAGCATAAACTGTTGAGTTGTGATATTAATCAAAACCCATTTCCCCTCTACGGGGTTTCTTCTTGTTTTGCAATCATTGCCGTACTCATTATGATAAATACCCTTGATCGTAAATAGCTAAATTATGTTGATACGAGTTTCACACTTGATTCCCTCATTGCCTGAGGGAACTCAACCGATTATTTATGTCTCTCATAAGTTACAAGTAAATTCCTGTTATTCCCTAACCCGAGTCAAAAAGTTGTCTGCCCTCCGGATTCTAGAGTTCAGCTTCACATGTTGATTTTGAACGATTTCATAACATTTACAGGATTACAGTAATCCTAAAATCAAGATAAATATGAATAATTCATATTTAGCCAACAATAATTATTATTGTTGGCTAGGTATATATTTCTATGTCGTTTAACTTTATGTATGATGGGTGTCGCGCACAGTTTTTCTATTGCGGTGACCAATAGTCGATAATAATATTTCAATCAATTAATCGGAATTAGGAACCTATACAGGGTGTCTACAAAACAAGTCTTATTCCTTCAAAGGGTCAATTCTACTACAAATTCGCAACATAAAATGTCTCTCAGCAATTGTTTTTAAAGGCTTCTTTTCCGAGTTATTTCAATTTTGGATTTTTTTTCGTGATTTAGACCTTGTCATTAAATTGGTGATAACTCCTTTAATATGCTGTGCTAATTACAATTTGAGGATACCTTTGTGAAGAAAACTAAATTTCCTATCTCCCCAATCCCAAATGAATTTTTTTGGTTGAATTTTACGGGGATGAAGCAACTTAGTAACTTTTCAAACATTCTTTGTTATTCAACGCCCGTAATTTTCAAAAAAATCGAGATGATGAACTATTGCCGGAAAGCCTAAAAACAGCGACAAAATCTCAGCTTGCCAAATGTGTAATAAAAAATATTTTACAATCGAATTTGAGGGAGAAATTTCTGTTTGAACACGGAAATCGACGCTTTGACGAGGAAACTTCTGGGTCTTCAGCACCGCGGCTCGTTCAAAACACAGTCACCCCATCAAAGCGTCGATTTAGTTAAATCTGCAAATTATTACACAAAGGTTTATTATATTTCTATATAGATCAATCGTCTGCAAAGTACACGGCTTTGCCATTCTTACCACCAACAAACATGAAGAAAAACATCGATCACATTTCGGTCAGCTAACATTTGAACGAAAATTCTGCCTCTTTTTCGATTCACACTCGTGTTTCTGATTTATCCTAAGTCTAACCCTTAAATTCTCGTAGGAAACGAACGGTTTGCCCTATAGGGCTCCGTGTGGTCTCAAAAAATTCTAAAAATTCTATAGAATCTTAAATTGATGGAAAAACAATACCTTTATATCAAACTTTTTTGAGTTAGGGCGTTTTCAAAATTTCAAAATTTATTTTTCAACCCTTAGAAGTAACCTACATTAATCAAAATATTTGGGGCACAACTAGACCCGTAAAGGAGCCTACATATTTAATTTTATGAAAATCGGTCAATGCTAAGTAGGGAAAGTACCGCGTACGGTACGGCGGACGGACGGCCAAATATATATTACATTTTTGGATTCTACGTACATAGTACCTTGAAACGCAAACCAACACATTTTGTGGGGGGGGGGGGGGGTTAAACACTTTTTTTCTTAGTCAAACATTTATCAAATTTTACGTAAAATCCGAATTTGCAATAAATAATGGGGGTTCCCATTCGAAATAAGAAAGTGGGTGTGCATTGCGCATGTTTTGCGCATGCGCACGTGCGCAAAAATATGATATTTGAGATCCTCACAAAAATATACACAAATAGATTCCAAAAAGAAATAATTTTGCTTCCTCACTACCGAAGGTAGGGAACCTTAGTATTCGTGAAAGAAGTGAAAAAAAAATGTCGTCCAAAATCAAAATTTCCACTTGCTTTTTGCGTTTTAGAGCTTCCCGAACAATTTTGGTTCCGTGTCTGTCTGTCTGTCTGTCTGTCGGTCTGTCTGTGGTCAATCCTTGTCCCGGGCAAAACTATACTAACCTGTGGTCCGATTTTGATGAAATTTTCAGGGATTGTGCGGGTTAGGTCCTAGACGGTCCCCTATCAATTTCAGCACCTTCAGACCAATAGGAGCGAGTGCGCATGCGCAAACGTGAATTTCCTGGAACCTCGGTTTCTAATGAACCGATTTTGCTCAAATTTGGAGGTTAGTTAGGGACTAACTTCTAAGAGACACCCTATAAGTTTCAATCAAATTGGTCAAGCAATAGCCGCTGCGCATGCGCGAACTTTAAATTTATTGTTACAACCAAAACTCCGCAACTATTCAACCAATTTCGATGAAATTTTCAGGGATTGTGTGGGTTAGGTCCTAGACGGTGGACCGCTAAATAAAATTCTACGTTGAAAATACAAATATCATACTACTCGTGCCCACACTTACTTCCAGGTTCCCGTGTAAATTGCTTCTTTTATTGTGTGATCAAATGTTGTGGTCTGCAGGTCAATTAATGTTGAAACCAAATTGACCCCTCATCACAGTCTCTTTTGCATCTTTCAATAACTCTTTGAATCATAATTTTTTCGCCAACTGATTCTATACGTCCATGTTACAATGAGTGAGGAAGCTATACTGCCCACCCAACTTGGCAGACGTTTTTTCCTTGTCGCGTAACGATTTTTGCCGGGGGTTAACAAATTTTGAGACACACTGTACATAATAATGAATATCAGTAAAATCTGTATAATGAATATCAGATATTCATTATAGATTTTATAAGTTTAATTTCCTTCAGAATGTTTACATTGGTGAGGATTTAGCGAACGCATTCATGCGAGATATTTTTCCTCATGAAATTCTGCTTCCCGCATTCGCCATTCATAGCTGAAGACCACACGTGAAAGACCCACAACAAGGCTCACCTCGAGAAACAGTCGCTTTATTAATTATCCAGGGCAATTACTCAAGCTTTAGAAACGAGGATGTTGAAGCTCACGAAAGTTCTGGGAGGAAGAGAAGCTGCGAGCAGGCAAGCAGGATGACTATGATGGATACGCTCCATCAATCAAACCATATCGTCCAGATTAGGACATCACTCGTCGGAGTTTACTTCACAAATTAGTACGATAGGAGGAGCCCCATTAGTTTCAATAAAGCGGACAGGCTCCGGAGGCGTAGCTTCCAAACTATAAAGTGACTTATTTGAATACAATTATTTACACTATGTTTAATACTTTATCAACGTAGACTGTCGAAGGACGAATGAATTTGATCATTATGTTTGATCCGTGATGATTCATACTCAACAACCTACCAATATTTATGAAAACTATACAATGCCTTTTAGTCTGTGTGTTTCTATAGGCTGGATAACCGTTACTTTTTGTTCATCTGTGACCAAGTAGATCTGAGAGTTATCTCAGGAGGAATCACCGAGTGAGCCACTCAAAGTAATTCCTCAGTAATTCCATAGAAAGTGGCGAATTCTGGGCTGAAAAAAGTTGTGGTCTCTTTGGGAATTTATTGAGTGTTTTTCGACGGTTAAGTGCTCTTTTTGCCTTGTAAGAACGAAATCTATATACCAGCATTACAGTTTATTCACCTAGAGGGGGTGAACACAGCCGTTACTAAAAATTATATTTTTGAAATGTTTCAGGGAAATGACATTGCACACTGGGGAATGACAAAATTGAGAAAATGGTTTCAAAATCATGTATTAAATATAATATAAAAATTTTACAATCAAATTACATCATCCATTTCGAAAAAGCACATATAATCTCTCTCTCTCTCACTTTCTCTTTTTGACAAAATTGAATCTGTAAGGTGATTAGCATTATGTTAGTAATGCAAATTGCCAGAGGTTCAGGTGTAGGTATTTTCGGTCGATTTTCTTCTTGGTGAAAAACTGGTCTCATTAAAGCTGCCAATTTCGGATCAACTGGGACCAACTCAATAGTTGAACATAGATTCTTCAGAAGACAGAACTGCAACCAAGTGCTTCCGAGTCTACTAAGGTAGTGGAAGCATTGTTTTTATTTTTCAAGGTTGAAAATAAAGTTCTCCAAGGCCAAAATTTTCACTCGCGCACGTTTTAGGGCTTCCTGAACAATTTTGGTTTCGGGTCTGTCTGTCCGTGTGTCTGTGTATCAGCCTGTCGTGAAATCCTTTTAACGGGCAATACTACTCGACGTTATAGTCCGATTTCGATGACGTTTTCAGCAATTGTGCGGGTTGGGTGAAGATTGTCTCGTATAAAAATCATCGCTCCCGGACTGATAGTAGCTACTGATAGTAGGAAATGCAAATTCCTTGTCCATTGCCGTAACTTCTACATTTTCTACCCGAATTCGATGGAATTTTCAGGGATTGTGAGGGTTGGCGTGTAGATGGACTTGTAGATTGATGTTTTGAGATAAGCTACTATGCGTCGGATAGTCCATACCATCGGGTGTGCCACACCCACTTGGCAACCGTTTTCCAGTATTATTACATAATATGTAATAATATTATCATAGTATTCATCATTATGATATTATCATAGTAGAGGAACATGCCGAATGAATTACCTATAACGTCAAAGGCTTCGTGATTGTAAAATAGGATAACCGAACCCCTTTCCGTTAGAGTATGAGACGAAAAAACAAACAAATTGAGCCCAAGTTCTATTGGGCAACGTAGTAGAGAGACTCATGAGGATTGAACCCACCTTGGGTGAGATGTTGTTTCCTATTCTATTATTTGCAACCTTTCGCTCCAAGGATGTCTTAAGAGGATGTGTGGAATAATACAATCGAATCCAATACCAGGGACCATCAAGGTAACATGATACTACAATTAGGGTGGCAACAGCCCATTGGATCATCGGTCGGTAATGGATCCTGCGTCATCTTGTCACTTTTCACCTTCCGGCCGACTGACAGATACGTGAGGACAGACAGCGATTGTATTATAGTTGATAATTTTTCTTTTCAAAACAGAAAGAACGCCCCTTTTGTTGGTTTTTCAGCACAAACTTCTCGAGTTACTGTTCGTTCATGTTCGCCCGCCCGGAAGCTCTATGGTGAAGACGTGCCGCATCTTCTACCTGCTAATCCCCGACGTACAAGACTATCACCTTACCTTTTCTCCCCTTTGCCTCCCTGTGGAGGCATTAAGGATCTTTTGGTGTTTTGGAATGATGAGAGTAGTGGTGGCTGGAGGGGTGGAATCCACGATAAGGTTTTGAGTGCTCTTTTCAAAAGTTCGCCCTCCCGTTTCGAAGGGGTTTTTACGCTTCTATCTCCGAAACGCTATCACGCGCCTCCTTCAGCTGACAAGGAGCCCTAATGTCAGAAAGATGTTCTGTGATCACTGAAGGGGATGGACCTATCGAACTCCTCACGGCAGGGAGAGGGATTTTTCACAAGTTCAGAGTGTTGGTTCAACGCCGGGAACTAAGATTCCTTAACTCTGCACCAACGCACTCTGCACTACGATGCTCGTAAACAATATAATTGTACTGCTGAGGAAGTTTTTAAAACGGTTGACTTAAACTGCCCTCGAGTCTACCGTGGCAGAAGCACTGATTTCACTTTTCAAGGTTAAACATTGATTGGAGTGCTTGTTCAATTTTGGTTAATTATTTTCAATAATGAACCTTTGCAATTGACCAAGAAAAAAAATTGTTTACCCCCCTTGAAATTTGTTGGTTTACGTTTCAAGGTACGTAGAATCCAAACTACTTTCCAAGACACTTTCCTCAGTTAGCATAGACCGATTTTGATGAAATTTGGCATGTGGGATCCATTTGGAGTCTAGTTGTGCCCTAAAGATTTTGGTTGACGTAGGTCCCTTCTAAGGGTTGAAAAATAAGGGTTGAAATTTTGAAAACGCCCTGGCTACAACAATTTTGATATAAAGGTACTGCTTTTCCATCAATTTAAAATGTTATTTTTTATTATTAGGTATTATTATGTATTATTTATATTTAGTATTGAATTTTTAGAATTTTCAGAGACTACGCGGAGCCCTGTAGGACAAACCGTTCGCTCCCTACGAGAACTCAAGGGTTGGGCCCACGATAAATCAGAAACACGATTGTGAATCGCAAAAGAGGTCTAATCTCCGTTCAAATTTTAGCTGACCGAAATGCGATCGATGTTTTTCTTCATGTTAGTTGGTGGTAACAATGGCAAAGCCGTGTTGTTTGCAGACGAGTGATTTATATAGAAAAATAATAAACCATTGTGTAATAATTTACAGCGTTTTGCCAGTAGTACATGTTTCGGCGAAACATTGTCGCCTTCTTCAGCCTGAAATGAATTGGATAGATAGTAGGTTAAAGTAAATTTGAGATAATAAAAAATATGTTTAAAAAAACCCCTTTGGCATACATCAATTTCAATTTTTGGCAAAATTTTGGCATTCCAATTTGAATTTTTGTCAACTCATTTTGAAGTTTCGGCAAATCCATTACGTTTAGACAACTACTGGAGTCCTTGTCCATCTTCATTCCTTCTACAATGTTCAATAAAGTGTTTTGGTTTATTATTTTCAATAATGAACCTTTGGAACCGACCAAGAAAAAAAAAATTTTAACACCCCCTCAAAATTTGATGGTTTACGTTTCAAGGTACGTAGAATCCAAAAATCGAATAAAAATTTGGCCGTCCGTCCGCCGTACGCCGTACGCCGTCCGCCGTACGCCGTACGCGGCACTTTTGCCACTTAGCATTGACCGATTTTGATGAAATTTGGTATGTAGGTTCCATTTGGGGTCTAGTTGTGCCCCGAAGCTTTTGGTTGATGTAGGTCACTTCTAAGGGTTCCAAAATCAATTTTGAAATTTTGAAAACGCCCTAACTCAAAAAATTTTGATATAAAGGTATTGTTTTTCCTTCAATTTAAGATTCTATAGAATTTTTAAAATTTTTTGAGACCACGCGGAGCTCTGTAGGACAAACCGTTCGCTCCCTACAAAAATTTAAAGGTTTATTTTGAAATATATATATATAAATCAAAACACGAGTGTGAATCGCAAAAGAGGCCTAATCTCCGTTCAAATTAGAGCTGACCGAAATGCGATCGATGGTTGGTAATTTTGATTTTTTTTGATTTTTTTTTTCTTTTTTCTTCATATTGGATTTTTTCTTTAGTTTAAGATTCTATAGAATTTTTAGAATTTTTTGAGACCACGCGGAGCTCTGTAGGACAAACCGTTCGCTCCCTACGAAAATTTAAGGGTTTATATTGAAATATATATATATAAATCAAAACACGAGTGTGAATCGCAAAAGAGGCCTAATCTCCGTTCAAATTAGAGCTGACCAAAATGCGATCGATGGTTGGTGATTTTGATTTTTTTTTCTTCTCTTCATAGGTATTGGATGGTTGGTGATTTTGTAGACGAGTGATCTATATAGAAAAATAATAAACCATTGTGTAATAATTTGCAGCGTTTTTCTCACGGTGTTTAACCCATTAGTGCTCGTAATTATTTTTGTGCGAATTTTTTTGTGAAATTTCATATTCCTACTATTTTTGACCCGAGGATCACGGGGAAAATATCTAAAAAAATCCATCTTTAGCCAATTCGTCAATATTGGCCGATGCCATATGGCATCGTTGGGCACACAGCGACTAAATCAGTATTGAGATGCGCGACCGAAGTATAACTCGTTTGCTATCAGAATAGGGACATAAAATGATTTGGATCATACTAAGTTGTGAATAAAAAAGTACAATCACAAATTTATTGTCAAATAGAGGGTTACATTGAAAATTGGAACAATTTTCTATTAGTAACAAAAATATTAAAACACCCACTAGCCCAACTTTTTATTTTGAGCACATTGTTCGGGTTTGGGACTTGGGACGGGAGGAGGTCCCTGCACAGCCTTTTCATTTCTTTTCCGGTGTATGAGTAACATAATGATCATCACGATCAAAACCAATATGGTCCAAAACTCTAGCTAAAGGTATTGTAATAAAGGTATTGTTTTTCCTTCAATTTAAGATTCTATAGAATTTTTTGAGACCACGCGGAGCTCTGTAGGACAAACCGTTCGCTCACTACGACATTTTAAGTTTTGGACGTACGATAAATCAGAAACACGAGTGTGAATCGCAAAAGAGGCCTAATCTCCGTTCAAATTATAGCTGACCGAAATACGATCGCTGTTTTTCTTCATGTTGGATGGTTGGTGGCTTTGCAGACGAGTGAACTACATAGAAACATAATAAACCATTGTGTAATAATTTGCAGCGTTTTTGGACTGATGTTTTGATGCACGATATAGTTTCCTGAACGTTTCTTGTCGACTTGGCGTCTGTTGGACATCAGTTTTCCGAACTCATAACTTCCTTTTCAGAAAATTTTGAGTTAGAATAGGAAGTGGGTGATAGGTACCTATTTTGAGTCCATTGTGGAGCCTAACATGATTGTTAAGTACTTTTGCTTTAGTTTTTAATGTGACACAAAAATTCCTAATTTTGTACTCATTGAACAAATGATATGTAATATTGATAGATAGATTGTATTTGAAATTCAGTTGCAATAATAAACATGTTAGAAAAAAATTGAAGCGCTGTGAATACGAGTTTTGACGCATCTAAAGGTAGACACTGTGACTCATAAATGAAATTAATGAAATCTTAGTGTTATTTGGAATTTTATTGTGAATAAGGGAGACAGTTTGACAAGAAAATATGAGATTCCTAACGGGATTAAAACTCACTACTTCCTGCTCAATAAAGGTGCATCTCTATATAACATGAAAAGGCCAGATTAATAGGACATCTGCCAGTAAAAGTGGACTTCATAATGCTAATTGATGGGTGTGAGTTGGGATCTACTAACAGTTTTGAAGATTATGGTTTTATGAGTTTTCTTAATTGGTGCTTAATGAAATTATTCGTACATCCATATACATCTATTGGAAGTGGAAGTTACGTAATTGACTATACATTTTATTCTAGGGAAACACTTTGTTCCAGGTGTTGCGAAAGAAACAGAGCATGAAGAAACTCGGAAGAGTACTATTTACAGACCGTTCAACGACAGGGAGATCAGCAACCACATGACATCATGTTACGAAATCCCGGTGTCTGACATGAAAATTGCAGGTTCGAGCCATCACGCCCACGAAGGGCTCGAAATTACCGTGCTAAGTTGTTTGATTGTCACCGTCCAGTAGCAGATGTGCCGAAACGATTTCATATCCTTTGCCGCTGAAGTGGCCGTTTCCCCTTATATTGCCGAGTCTTCCCTGTCACGCCATGTGACAGTTGGTTGTGGGCTGCAAAGAGTGTCAATTTCCATAATGATTAATATAATCATCGATCCTTGAGATCTTTGTGCATAAAATGTGTCACTGTGGAATATGTTATTATGTGTGTACAAGTCACTTTCTGTCTTTGGTATTAGGGAGAAATGATCAGGCCCTTTCATACACTACAAGAAAAAATTGTCTTCGAACCAACGTCTTCCATCTGTTCGTGATATTACGAGTTGCAAGACTATGTATTCATCTTCAATTATAATAATTATCATACACAATGTTAACTATGTACCAACATGAGTAACACTTTTCACAAGGAAAAGACAAGTTTAAGTTAGCACAAAATAGATGCCGACTAATCAAACTACGTCTGTTCAATGATAGTTTTAGATTGGAAATGATGTTTTTCGTCTTTGTGCCATAAGAGCCATGTTTTTCGAAATTCAAATAGGTATCAATTTAAAATTGATATCATACCAAAACAGTTCCAAAACTTGATAGTTGAAAGATGGATCTTTTGGATGTTCTTCCATGAGACTTTGATGACCTACAAGTAAAGACCTAATATGTACAGTACAGTCAGTAAAATTTACATAAAATAAAGTGATTTATAGAAAACCACTAATTATATTTTTATTGCTTCCGAGTCAACCAAGTTAGCGGAAGGGGAGTCAGTACCAAAAAATTGGGGAAAAAATAAAATTTTCGTTTTTTTATTTTGGTTTATTATTTTCAATAATGAACCTTTGAAATCGACCAAGAAAAAAGAATTTAACGCCCCTAAAAATTTGTTGGTTTACGTTTCAAAGTACGTAGAATCCGAAAATCGAATAAACAATTTTCCGTCCGTCCGCCGTACGCGGCACTTTTCTTAGCAACACTGGACCGATTCTGTTCAAATTTGGTATATGGGCTCCATGTGGGGTCTAGTTGTACCGCGAAGCTTTTGGTTGATGTCAGTCACTTCTAAGGAGGGAAAATTAAGGGTTGAAATTTTCAAGAGTGCCCTTGCTCGAAAACTCTCGAAATAAACGTATCGTTTTTTACAATTTTTAATAGTAGTAAATTTAAAAAAATTTTTGAGACCACCCGGAGCTCTGCAGGACAAGCCGTTCGTTCCCTACGAGTACTTAAGGGGTTTCCTTCGATAAAACAGAATCACGAGTGTGAATCACCAAAGATCTCTAACCTCCGTTGAAATTTTAGCTATTCAAAATGCGATCGCTGTCCGTTTCTTCGAGTTGTATACAGTTATGCTTACTTAGCAACCAGTAATCAAATTTCCATATGAAGCTCGAAAAACTAATAAACTTGATAGTGAAGGAGTGTGGGGCAACTGTGCAACGCACGGGTATCCGGGTTGTTTTGATCGGTATTTGTGGTTTCAGATTTTAAAACGCTGCAAATCATTGCTCAAAGGTTTATTATTTTCTGTATAGATCACCCTTCTGTATAGATCACTGGTTCTCCATCAACAGCACCTACCACCATCTGTATTCTCCCTTGACCTTCCCTCTCAAATTTCAGCTCCTGCGTTCAATAGGATTGAAAATGGCTTCGGAGCTCACTCAGCTGATCAGTGATCTGAAGAGTGAAGAAGATCTCCTCGAATGCTGGAGACGCCTGGAAGAGCACCTCCATTACATAGGATTGAAAATGGCTTTGGAGCTCACTCAGCTGATCAGTGATGTGAGGAGTGAAGAAGATATCCTCGAATGCTGGAGACGCCTGGAAGAGCACCTCCATTCAATAGGATTGAAAATGGCTTCGGAGCTCACTCAGCTGATCAGTGATCTGATCAGTGAGCAATGATTTGCAGCGTTTTTTACCTACAAACATTGTTTTACCTACCAACTTTTTTTTACCTACCAACTATTGGTAGGTACTACCTACCACACTATAATGGCTTCACACCTTCACAATCAAGTTTATTAGAAAGAACTAAACGCTTCACACTCGATTCGAAAAATAGAAAGCTTGATATGGAAATTTGATTACTGGTTACGCAGAAGGCAAAACTGTATACAAATCGAAGAAATTAACAGCGATCGCATTTTAGTCCGATAAAATTTGAATGGAGATTAGACCTCTTTTGCGATTCACACTCATGATTCTGTTTTATCGAAGGAAAACCTTCAAATACTCGTAGGGACCGAACGGTTTGTCCTACAGAGCTCCGGGTGGTCTCAAAAATTTTTAAAAATTCTGTACTATTTAAAATTGGTGAAAAAACGATACCTTTATTTCGAGAGTTTTCGAGCTAGGGCACTCTTGAAAATTTCAACCCTTAATTTTCACCCCTTAGAAGTGTCCTACATCAACCAAAAGCTTCGCGGCACAACTAGACCACAAATGGAGCCTATATACCAAATTTGAACCAAATCGGTCCAGTGTTGCTAAGAAAAGTGCCGCGTACGGCGGACGGCGTACGGCGTACGGCGTACGGCGGACGGACGGAAATTTTTTTATTCGATTTTCGTATTCTACGTACCTTGAAACGTAAAACATCAAATTTTGAGGGGGGTTAAACAATTTTTTTTCTTGCTCGATTCCAAAGGCTTATTATTGAAAATAATAAACCAAAAAAATTAAAAAAATGAAGATCGGTTCATAGGGGTTTAGAAAAATGTACCAAAAATACCCTAAATACTACTAAGTACTGAATTCCCTGAAATTAAATTGAAAAAATGTTCTCCTAAATCAAAATTACTAATACTCGAGTTTTACGTTTTAGGTCTTCCTGAACAATTCTGGTTTCATGTCTGTCATGAAATTCTTGTAACGGACTTAACGACTATTAGGAGATATCGTTTGATTTCACAGAAATTTTCAGGATTGTGTAACCTTGCAGATACTCCCGTGTGAAGGTAGTGCGAGGCACTTAGAGATTGATGTTTGAGATTAGCTACTAACTATGCATAGGGTCATCCATACAATCGGGTTATGTATTCGAGAAAACTGCGTGCCGCGCCCACTTTGCAGACATTTTTTTTGTTAAATGTGGATTAGAACATTACTAATAGATTTAATCAAAATCAATTTTGTAGGCCGAACAGTGCCAACCAAGTTGATATCGGTTTTGCAGTTGCAAGTGCCCAATTGAAATTCGAAATCTGAATGCCAAAATGTTACCTCAAAGCCCAACAGGAAGGGGGAATGTAAAACATTGAGCACCTAAAAGGGTCCGACTATTCGGGGGAACGTACTTGTTAGAGGAAAGTCTAGAGGACACGCCCGACGCTTGTTCGCTTCTCATTATTCGAATAATAAATTCGATCTAGCCCACTCGAACAAGGGGTGAGCCTTGTAAAAGCTCCCCTGACCTCTAACATAGCACACTCTGTTTCCCGAGTAGTTCCTACTACTTTTATCACCTTAACTCGGTCGGACAATCGTGTAAAATTCCTCGCATGGATTGTTTCCGCGCGGTACGTATGTACAACTAGCATACGTGGTGCTATAATATGCACCTACTACTGAATTTGAACTTGAATGAAGTACCATGGAATAAGTACTACTTCTTCCATAGTACATCCATAGTACTATACTTCTACTGTGGTAGTACCTACTCCAGTTATGGAAGAAAATGGAATAGAAAATATTTTACTGCAATGAACTGATTATGGAATGGAACTGATGATGTGATAAAATATTACTATTTTGTAAATTGAGAATTTTGAAGTTTAATGGAAATTTTCCTCATAAAATATGTAAATCGACCCAACAAAGCACGCTACGTCAATTGATTGGGAATAATGTCCACTGGAATAATAATTATTAACTCCTTCTTTGTTGAGATTTGGGTAAATTTATTACCTTCCTCGGGGCCTATAACAACAACAACAACAATATTTACCCTAACTGGCGTAAAATCCAATAGTCCTACGAGTACAAAATAACAAAATTACGAAACAACAACAAAAACATAATAATATAAAGATTCTACTCAATCGAAGGACGTTTGACTCAGTGAGCTTTGACTCAATTTGAAATGTGCTGGTGGAGATGCAATTACAAATAAACAAGTAGGTAGTTTAGATTTAGAATTGTTTTAGATTTTTATAAATTAAATTAGATTAAGTGAAAAATACGGTCATTTGATACAGATAATTATTAAATAAGTAAGTTCAGACTGGATTGCAGAATGAAAAACATAAATTAGTAGGTAGTTGTGTCAGATAGAGATAGCTTACCCATAATTATTAAAGATTAAATTTCATGAAAAAAAAGCTGCAAATTATCACACAAAGGTTTATTATCTCTATATAGATCACTCGTTTGCGAAGAACACGTCTTTGCCATCGTCACTATCTACAAACCATAGGTACTACCTATTTACTACTTAAAAAATTTCAACGGAGATCAGGCTTCTTTTGAGATTCACACTCGTGTTTCTGATTTATCGTAAGCTCAATCCTTGAGGGGAAATTGAAGGCGCAAAAACTTATGGTTGTGAGAAATTGGAAATTTTGAAGGATTTTAGAAATTTATTAGTGTACCGCCCAAGGGAAGTTCTCGTAGGGAGCGAACTGTAGGTCCTACAGAGCTCCGCATGGTCTCATTCAATACTATTTTAAATTGATTTAAACCCAATACCTTTACATCAAACGTTTTTGAGCTAGGGCGTTTTCAAAATTTTAACCCAGACAAACATAGGTATTGATAAAGATGTATCACATTTTCAGAATTTTATCGGAAAAATATAAAGATGTATCACAATTCGGAGAGAATAATAACTTAGATAACAGATATCAATGATAACTTCCTCTTCACCGTTTCTAATTCGTACCCCCTACGACTATAAGGCATCTCTTCAACGTGAGTCTTTATGTGATTTTATTACCGTTATCAGCTGCGAGGCTTTGTTACAACATAACTTTGCCACGTGTATAGAGTACCATCATAGTGTGTGTTCTTGTGCTACCTAAAAAGTCCATGTTGTGAGGCTCTATCTAATCATATCCATCACTTGCATATGGCTTCTCACTAGTGTGCGTCTTCATGTGCTGCCTCAACACTTCTAGTCGCGATATTAGGTATCCAAGATATTCATCAAAGGAATACGGCCTATCCTTGACGTGAGTCTCACAGAGCCTCGTGATTGGGTTGAGGTTTACTTTGCATGCCAGGATCATACCGTTATGCTCGCCCTCTTCATCCTTGATGTTGCATCTTCTACAAAGCGGAGAGATATTCGGATCTATCCGGTGCAAGTAGGCATTTGTGTGCGTCTATATCTTATCTATATATTATCTATAATATTATCTATTTATCCAAATATTATCTATATATTATACCTTATGAAGTTGGTATAAAATGTATCGATGTACATATCAAATGATATATCGTCAAGGAGACATCGATACCTCCGATATTTTGGAGAAAATATATCGCTATTTTGATATATTGGAAGATCTACTTGGAAAAACATTTTGAAGAAGATAGGTGAATTAAAACGTTTTAAAACAATACAAGAATCATTTAAGAGAAATTTACCGGCATATCGGAAGATATATTTGGAACAACTTGAAGAAGTAAGTAGGTGGGTGAATTGAAACGTTATTAACATCATTTTGGTAGAAATATTGTCGATATACTCGACATATCGGAAGATTTATTTGGAAAACAGGGTGAAATAAGTATTACCCCACTTTCAAAAGTAACTGCGTATGAATTATCGAAATTCATAGTTTAAAAACTGAAAATGTCATTGCAATGTTAAATAAATTCATAAATTGTCAGGGCTATACTATGGACAATCATGACCCTTCAAAATTGAAAATAATTATTGTGAAAACCTGCTTCACTTCGTACACTTTTAACCTAGACGAGCCTCCATTACTTTTGGCTCAAGTCAAGTATTCATTGACCCTTGATAGCCACTGTAGGTGTAAACTATGTACACAATCATGTCTGAGCTGAAATCAACAGTCTGAAATCAAGCCATCACGTAGGTACCTACAACATTTGGACTAAAATTACTTGATGTTTTTACAGGTACATTCATTTCAATATTTAATTTTACTTGTTGAAAATGAGTCGCGATATATCGGTATAATTTAACACAAACTTGTTAATCAAAAGATGTTGAGCAGATGCTTATAGTAACTATAACTTCACCAACTGTTAGTGAAGAGAATAGGGATGGCAACGACATATCGATATAATATATATCGATATAATATTATGAAATATGAAATAGTAATATCGATTTATTATATCGATATATTACGTTTGATATAGCGATTTATTTATATCGATATAGAGATCCGATAATATCGGTCAATATCGATATATTTACATGGAAAGAATACCCAAATTGGGAGGAAGAAATTGAAAGAATGAGAAAAGTCATAATGCCTCCAATCTCCAAACATCCTTCCCTTCAAACCTCGTACGTCCTACACGTTCAGATACCAGACGAATAGATCGATGTGTGGTAGGTAGTTTGAGTGACTTACAGTAGACGTTTTCCAGTAATCGGATAGTATTGGGACCTCCGTGAAATATTGTACGGATTTAAAGCCCTGTCAGCTGCCACGAACGAATGTCACGTCTCGTGAAGTTCAGGGCTTTGAATGCGAGGTGAACTGATTCAAGACTGGCGGGTGATTTGTGTGATTCCCATTCTAGAGGAGCCCCCCGCAGTTTAGTATTCGGTTTCCTGGGACGTACACGACAGGAGGCCTCCGATCACAAAGAATTGTAAATATTGTGGCCATCCAAGCATGATCCAGAAAGGGATGCTCCCTGCTGAATCACAGGTGAGGGCCTGACCAACAATAGCGTAACACAATACGCTCTCAAAAAGGTATTTTGTACTCACCCCGAAAGCCTTTTGAAGTGTGGGGGATCGTACTTGAGCCGCCACCCCGAAAACTAATTTAAGGGTTCTGACAGAGCTTTTGTGTGTGGAACCCTTTTTAATAGAGGTTTTCCAATGACTGAAGGAGCTAATCCCTCCCTTTCCAAACACGTTCAAGTTACCACGTCAGATAGTTTGACAAGAAAATTACACCCTTCGAAGAATCCGTGTGAAATTACATGCCAACTCCAATTCATTATCGAATCGTACCATTAGGTTTCTTATTATCATGTAAAACCTAAAGAAACGTTTTCAGATCAAACCATTACTTCCAATTCATATTAAATTTCTATTTTCTTCCAGTATTTGTTGAGATAAAAGTTAGTTTATTGTTATCGTACCTTATTGGGGAATCCGTGGCAATCAGCAAGTCGAGGACAGGAGACGAGTTCTTTCGATGTAAAGTCGTCATAATCAGGCCATCGAGAGAGTACTGAAGTCAGTCAGCGTATGTATAATGTCTGATAGAGGAGCGATGAAAGTAAGGGGTCGCGAGGGAACCAGACCACGTGGTGAAAGGGATCAAGATTGTTTGTATGTCCTGCCGATTGAAAGGGAGTAAGATACGCTATATTTATTGATTGCATTATTAATGTACCTATCTCTAAGACTCCCTTATATAAATGTTGTCGCAGTAGACTCATGAACCACCCAAGTCCTGTTTGCTCCAACAACCGCCAGTGCAACTTTGCGTCACGAATCTGCCTCCAAAATCCATCCCCAGCTAGTAGAAAACTATGGACTTGAGGTATTGTCACGTCAGCAAGTTTTCGAATAGGTTAGGCTGAAAGAAGTTCGCACCAACACTCACGTTCAACACAGTGAGAGGCCGTCTCTCATTTCAAAAGAGATTATGTAACTGGTTGACCATTGGCACTCTTCATGAAACGTTTCTTCAAATTTTTCGGAAACTTAGGTACGGGTGAAATTGTTTCGTAAAAAACTGGATCACAAAAAGTTAGTTGTGTGCAAGATAAAAAATCCGCTCCAATGTTTGACATTAAGCACTGGAATTTGGTATACAGGTTGTTCAAGGTTAATTCCAGTTTTTGAAACAGAATTGCTCTGATTGGATGGAGTCAGAACATCTGGATAATTATTGAAATCTTTTTGTTTCAGGTCGATGGCAATATTTTGAACCTATGGTGTGATTTTTGGAAGCAATCAAGGAGCCTCCGAGTAAAACCAAGACCCGGAGTCAAGTCTGAGGTGTGAGGAAAGGCAACAGAATTCTACTGCTCTGTTATCTTCATACTCATGTTAGAATTCACTGTGCGCCTCCAGCTGTCAGTGTGAATTGAGACATTCATCACCCTTCAGGCAATACGACTCCATGCATACACCACCGAAGATGAGGATATTAAAGGAAGGGTGCCTGGTAAGATGGCTTCAGGGCGATGAGCGCATCACAAGGTTGGGGCGACGCGTACGTCGGGTGTGGGAGGTTTTGCCCCCGAGTCATAAATCCAACCTCCCTCACCACCTCGCCTTGTCACTGGTCCTTGTGATTCATGACGTTAGTTTGCCTATGATGAATGATTTTAATTCTCCCGCCGCCACTCCCAACGCGGGACCGATCAATCAAACCGGCGCGACCCCATCAATCACGTCCGAAATCCCCCTTCCCCTCTTTTCAGTCCTCCCCCTACGCCATCGCCCATTCGGTAATTGTCAACCCATTAATAATGAAAAAGAGAAAAACCCACAAACATTCTTTTATCAGATTATCCTGGCTGGGACACTCCCGAAGCTCCTGTCCTGTAATCACGGTAAAAAATGATGGATGTGACAAATTGCTTTACACTTACAATGAGCGAGGCAATGACAGTGGTGGAGAAAAACTCCTCTTGTCATTCATTCAACCAAAAATGAAAAAAAGTAAACAACCATCTCAGGTTGAACTTTCGTCCAACTGCCATTCATCAGCTGCCTTCCAAAGGGAAGATCAGAATTGGTTCTGGTGATTTCGCAATTCATTGCCTCACCCGATTAAGTGAAGTGTGGTTCACCAACGGTCCAACCCGAAAAATTATCAAGACCTACGATACCACCCTTCAGTGCGTCGACTGCCCTTGACTTCGGTGATCTTACGGGAACCGGATCATTAAACCAGCTAAAAATTGCTTCAAATTGCTCAAAACATTTTATTGGAAATTCAAACAGTTTTGCATAAATGAAACCTTTGTTTTGTCTAACCATAATTTTTTCTCATCATAATTATGTAAAGTAGTATGACTGCTGGTTAGTTATGGTTTGGACTGCTGGGTAGTGGAAGCATTGTTTTCAATTTTCAAGGTTGAAAAAAAAATTTCCTCATTCACGCACGTTGTGGGTTCTGGTGTTGGTCGTATTGAAAATCCAATAGCGGTGGGTCTGGATAAAAATCGATGGAGGTTACAGCGTGTAAGACTAACATGTGCATTACTTCGGGTACCACTCTAAGAAGGAGTCGAAATTTTGTAACGGTATTGTTATTTTTTAAGTAAAATGTAATATCAATTTGTACGTACGGACCCTAGTATTGTTACCTACGACTCTATGAATCAAGCACAATGGAAATCACACATGAATACCACTTTATTAAAGTTCTCCCGTGAAGCTTTTCTTTATTTACTAGTAAATGTAGGTATTACTCAACTTCTGGCGAGATGGTAGGTAATTGTTCTGTAAGTTGAAGATCGGACGGATGTGCAGTAGGTACCTTGTAGGTCGGTCGGCTGACGTTCTCACGGCTACGCTGTATGTAAGGTAGTAGGTCTGTCTTGTATTCAGCAGATGCATTGAAAAATATCTTTTCTCCTTTCTATCCCTCAAAATTTTACCTACTTCTCCTGAATCCACACCTCTTTTTCGATCTTCTTCTTCGGGAGCATAAGACGTGAGAAGTGGCTGGATCTTATAATGTTGTGGAGGAGCGTTGCCGTAATGTAGGTACGAGTACCTATTTGCTGCCGATCTCTTTTAAGGGCCCATTCTGCCTATCATAGGTAATAATCTGGAAAAGAACATACCTGACCAATTCCAAACGAACAGCAACTATTTTGGTACCGTTATATTTCAGAGCACACATTATTTCAATATTTAATATTAAGTCATACATTTAATTTAATATTTCAAACCAACGCTTATTCAATTTATCGCATTCCTCTGTATTTGCTGGAAGGATATGTACCCATAAGCTTGGAGTTAAAGTTGGGGGATTCATTGGGTATGTTGAGGGCCAAAAAAATGAACTACAGCATGATACACTTCCTAGGGATAGAATAGGATTCTAATAACAGTAGAGCGCCGAATTCAAACTCCATTTCATCGTTGTTCTTGAAAATACTACGTGTTAAACACCTAGATATTGATGCGATAAATTAGAACGTCAACGTTAGTGGCCAGGTATTAATTAGGACATAGTTTTTGAAAAACTGTCATTCTCTACTAAGAGCAGCCATGCCTGAATGTATTCCGGCACATTCGTGGTTTGTGCTGCTGGACCTTCATATCGATTATTGACGGTGGACTCCTACTAAGAGGACCAAAGAGCTGCTAGATGATTTCCTAGTAAAAGGAGTAACATGTAAAGACATTGAATAGTGTACAACCTCCTGTAGTTTAGTCCTTTGGTAGTTAAAGTAGGAGGCACGTCTACGTGTAAGCGACAGTAGAATGCCTTTATCAGGTAAGTTGTGTAATAATTTGCAGCGTTCTTGATCAGGACTGACTACAGTGACAATTTGGGGTGAGAATGTGAGAGGTGAGAAATAGAGTTGGGAGAATATTTAGCTTATAGGTGTACTAACTCAATGAGTTATTCAGCAGTTGATAAGATTAAGACAAGAAAAAACCTACAGCATTACCTTATTACTGGTGATCTTACAGCATCACCTAGTCATCAAGATCCAACAACATTACCTAATCACTACAGGGTGATGAATGTGAATCACGCACAATCTTTAATTCCTGCACACTAACAACTTCTGTGTACAAGAGGAAGGGAAGTATGATTTGCTCATGTGCTCTTTACGGGTCGGATCAAAATTCTCTACTATGGGCTATACCTAAGCTACCTTATATGGGTAAAAATCCCAATATTTTAATTTTTTTTTAAATAGAGTGATTTATAGGTGTATCCATGACCCAAGAGTCCCTACTGCCTGGGTGGTTAAATCATTGTTCTTGGAATGTAGCCATGACAAGCAGTAGGTTCCCAACTGCACATCTCCAGCAGGTTTTCCATTCTAATTGCCAAGTTTACGGGTCGTTAAAAGGTCAAAAACCATGACTCACAAACTCATAACTCTTCATTTCGGACTCGCGGAAAGTTAACAATGCAGTTTAACCAGTTGAAAAAACAATACAATAGGCCCCCTCCGGCCTCACCGGACGGTAATTTATTCGCTATGAATAATTTTCTACTGGAGTTTCCCACACTTTCCCTTCGCAAAAGCTCCACCGGCAAAGAATTATGCCCTCACGAGATATATCGCCGTATAAGGTTCTATATACGGGAAAAACGGAGAGGAAAGGGAAGGGCACTTCCACGATGTAGGCTCCATAAATATTGCCGAGACTCTGCAGTGACTTATTGGTACCATAACTTCGTGTAACACAATCAGGTAGCAAAAGCGAATAAGTTATGATATCCGGTGAGACTGTTCCAGGGATATACGGACTGAAAGGTTTCGTAGCTCTGTTTTTAATGCTCGTTTAACCAATAGAAGACAAATCGATATTGCCGTTGTTATTCTATGGTCGTTCCCATCCATGTAGATTTACGTCTCATATTGTTTCTCACATCTGGTACAAATTTGAACAGTGTTCCTTTTAGAAGTCTATGAGCCAATTTCTCTTCTATTAATCTTAATCGTCGGTCAAACAGCAACACCACGTATCATACATTTTCCAAATTTTACAGGAGAACAAAAAAACTGTTTTTGTACAGAAGGGTTCATGTGGGCTACTTAACTTGTCACACATCCTGCAACTCAACATATCAGACTCATGGAGCTGAACCATTTATTTATTCAACTTATGTGGTGTTGCTTGAATGGCGATTTCAACGATCTCAATCTGGAAAATTGTGTATTTGAGTCATTCAATCGATTCGTCGCAAGTTAGCGCGTCAAACGATTGTACCAAAATCTCATGATGCGTGGTGTTGCTGTGAGACCGACGTTATGCAAATACACTGGGCATATCGCGTGGTTCGTTCTTAGCTGACACATTATACGGATAAACCTTTTCTTTTCATTCATTGTTTTGAACCATGGAAGTCCAAGTTTTCAAGCTTTTATAGAACAGACTCCTATATCCATTTTCATAATTTTTGACATGGATATGTCTTAGTTCTGGGGGTCATTCCAAAAATTTCGACACACAAAACAATGCAACGTTTTTTTTCTGATGCTGTTGAACGCCGGAAGCTGAAATTTGAGAGGGCGGGTCAATGAAGAATGCTGAAGGCGCCTGAGTGGTCATTGATCAGCTGAGTGAGCTCATCATTTAAATTGCCATCATAAGACATATCCATGTACAGATGTATCTGCATGCAGTGTAGATACTCGTTTTTGCCATATGAACGGCTTTTCCTTTTTATCTATTGAATAAAATTCTTTTTGGCAGTAAATAATTTAGGGCGTTACCCTCCGGAGCAGCACTCTTTGCCGCCACATCGACCTGCTCATTGAACGTCAAAACGACGTGTGATTTGACCCATAAAAAGTTCACTATTTTTCCATTGACCCTGCAGGTGTCAAGTTTGATCACTTCAAGAATAAAATTCCCTAAATTTTGAAAGATTTGTCGCCGACAATGTTCGTAACGAGCTCAACGAATCTTACAGATCACAATATTTTGATCAGCCAGAGAAGGTAGGGAGAGAACGTACTAACGTACAGAAGAAAGTTGGAGAAGGTTATCAATGCTCCCTTGGTGGGTCCTAAAAAATAATTTTCTCTCTTACATAGTTGAAATGTAGCGAAAACTAGAGAGCTTTCGTTCAGAAGGTTTAGCTCATGAGATTTCAAGGCGTTGATTATTTTGAATTCAAAACATCTTCAATGTTGAGTTGCGAGGGTTGGCGTATAGAGGTCGAGGAGGGAGACATTTACCGATTAGTGGACACTGAAACTCGGCATGATCGATTTCAACGACTCTCCTCCTTTACTATCCTGGTGGTCTTCTTCTACTCACAATGCCCTAGGATTTATTTCGAATCAGCGTCTGTAACCCTATTGTCATCTCGTGACAGCCCTCGTAGACTGATTGACCTATCGCGTCTGCGGTCCGGCCCCACCTGGTCTCCCAGCCTTTAGCAAACTGTCGCGCAGTTGTTCCAAGATTGATGGAAGAACCCGCTAGTCAGAGCACTGATGGATGTGACCCCCTGATGTGCCTCCGTCTTTCCCCGTCGCGGCGCTGGACGCAGCCCTAATGGCCGATCCCCGTCTTGTGTAAGTGACACGATGGGCCGATCCTGCGAACATTCATCAACTGGACTAGATTCGAGCTACACTCCATTTCATGTTGTGGGAAGTAAATTGAGGTTCACGATAGACCCTGATCAAAGATGCTATGATAAATCGAACAAATCCTATTATACTTGTAATCTATAATTGTATCATTGCCTCGTATACCGTACTGACTGAACGCTTCATGCTTCCAAATAATAAATTTCGAATGGAGACCAAACAACGCAAAAACAGTTTTCATCGCTCTTAGATAATCTAGGCTCATATGTTGTAACAAAGGTATTGATTGTCAAAAGGATGAGTTTCGGTAAGGAGCGACGAGTGTATAGCATCCATACCCACCTATAAGACTTTTATCTAGATTTCTTCTATGGGAAGAACTATACGAACAAAAAGTCATCCAATTTAGGTGCGATTTTCAGGTATTTTGTAAACACTATTTCGTTCGTGTCGCACCAGTTGTTCTGTCTGCACTCGTGCAAACATGACAAACTTTATTTCCAATAAACATGACAAACTTTATTTCCAATAAACATGGGTTTCTCATGATGTCCCCCGATTTTCCTCCAATTTGGACGATGGTTGGAAGTTCTTTACAGAGGTGTTGCTGAAGAACTTTATATCTGAGCAATTAGCGGAAATACAATGATAAAATATCAAAATGTATACCATTAGTTAACCTACTAGTAGGCGCTATGCCGAATGTGACATTAGTGGACACTAACGGTACCGCAAATACATTTTCCATCATTTCTCACTATTTTTGGGTATTCAAATCTATGTTAATATCTATTAATAGATTGTTATTAATATATCATCACCTTTTTTTTCTCTTTTCTTTTTTTCATAATTTTATTTCAACTTTTTTGTATGTATAATACTCTTTTGTTTTGAAAATATAATACTTTAAACTGTAGTACATATAATATATTAGATATAATATACATACACATATCATGTGTACTACAATGGAACGTAAGGGAGAGTGATTGTCCATTAACAGGCCCTCTCAATACAAATGTAGTAAGTATAATGATAAATTAATGATAATGTTATATAATAATTTAGAAAGTAGTTAGATTTTTTTTTTCTTCAGATTTTTGTAAAGGTTCATTATAAAGCTATACTCATACTATTTATCACTGTTAGATTTTTTTTAATCATTCCCGTCCATCAGGTTGATCATTCTCTTTCTTTTGAGGCGTCGGGGGTAAAGTTGCCTGTCCCATGAGTTGAGGAGGTGCTCAAAAGCTGAGGATTGGTGGTTAGTTATGGATGTATGGATTCGGCACATCGTCGCTTTTATCACTTCCTCTACTAGTGATACATCCAGGTCCCGATGAATAAACCAATTCCTCACAAACTATGGAGCATTGCTTATAATACGGAGAGCTCTGTTTTGTTGCGTCTGTACTCTTTTAATTTGCGTATTGCTGGCCAGTCCCCATATGGAACAACCATACTACCAGATCGGACGCAACATAGTTAAATAGATCAGTCGTTTATTATTTAGCGATATTGGTGAAGTCCGGCTAAGAAGGGGCTTGAGCAGATTGATGCGAGAGCGGAGTCTTTTCACCAATTCGTTTATGTGAGAGTCGTATGTGAGCCGTTGCTGGAGGAACACACCCACATAACGTACCACATCTAATATATCATCATGATTATCAATATATTATTAGTAATCAATATTTTAATATTGAGTAATCAATATTGTAATCAATATTTTAAGCGATAGTAATAGTAATAGTAATCAATGTTTTAATATTTTATAATAGGAAGGATAGGAAAGGTAGATAATATTATGTCAGATAATGAAAATCCGTAAAATTCCTGAAAACTTCTCCAAGATCAGATGGGAAATGTAGAAGTTATGGGTGTGACAAGGAAATTCACGTTTGCGCTTGCGCAGTGCCTAATATCAGTCTGCAGGCCATTATTTTCATAGGGTAAAATCGAATCCCAATCCGCATAATCCCTGAAAATGTCATCGAAATCGGAGGGAAACTGTAGAAGTTATCGGTGTTGCAGGAATTCGGGAATGCATACCACATACGCGATTCGTCACTTTCACGCCTTAAAACTGATGAGGAACAAGTCTGAGTAACTACTGGCGTGTACCGTTTGTGTAGAGGGATCTGCTCTAGGATTAAGATTTCGAATTATGTATTATGTTTCCTGTTCAATGTAAAGATGACAATAAATAAATAAATAAATAATAAATAAATTACCATTGGAAGTCACCGACATCAAACCAAGATTTACCGCCCTGCTTCAGACTTAAGATAGGTGCAGTACGGAGTATCGCATTGCGTCCACTAATGAGTTAAAATTACTAATTTTCAAAACATAACTCTTAATTTTCTCAAAACTTAATTAAAACCAAAATTTTACATTATTGCAGGTTTTGAAAAATAACCATGAACTGTGAATTACTTACACTTATTTATTAATTGATGAAAATGAATCAGGTAATGCACCTAGTATGTATCTGGAATGATGGAAAATGTTAAAGTCCAGTTGATTTAAAACAAAATAAGAATAAGAATAAATATTACTGTGAATCACGGATAAATAAATCATCAAAATCCGACAATGAGGGTGAGAGCATGAACTAAATACTTCTTTGCCAACAACAAGTAATACTTATACTTTGCCGAGCACTTGGTTCTTATCGTAATTACTCTCATGGTTAATTTGTTCTTCAATCTAAACCTTAATTCAATACTCGTGCATTGATTTACTGCCGTAAATAGGCCTTCTATTCCAAGTATTAATTGCATCCTCGGCGCCACTGCTAGGAATTATCCCATACCACAGACCAACTACATGCTGTAACAACAAGGAACAGTCATTATGATAATCAAAGGCTTATTAAAGATAACACCTTTCCCTCCAACAACGTACACTCGAATTAAAGTCGGGAACTATTAGATGGTGAGTCTAAGCACCAAACGGCGTTGATAATTGAATTAATTGGTCGGTTGTTGGAGAACAATCATGAAGAATAATTAATTTTAATGCGAGAAAGTGGAAAACGCATTTTGATGTAAATCGGCCCATTATATCGGCGGAAACGTTTGATTGTGAGACCCGTCCGACCTTCTGGTGCCAGTTTGTGATAGATATCGGCAATCCTGGTAAAGTTTTTCAACACCTTAACGAGCCTTGTGAATGATTTAGATGGGAAGGATACAAAGCTGTCAGTCCGTGGCAAGATCGAATGAGGCAAGCTCTCTCCGCTCATAACTTTGACCTGGTTTTCAGTCTTGAAAAGCAATCCATCAATCAACATGTTTTGAACGAACTTGGCTGTTAATTTCGTTCATTAACTCGGTTTATGAAATAAGCTGCAAAAACAAATTTTTATCTTCGAGAATAGCTGTGCACGAGTTGCGTACAGGAGCGCGTGTAGATAGAAGGAAACATCAATATGATCACAATGGTTTATTGATGACCTGCCCCAGATGGGTCAATAGGATGATGGATGGTGCCCGACCATTAGCCTTCAACTGCTACCCTTCTTATACAGCCAACTTCCTCCACGTTCGAAGATGAGCTCGTCGCTCGACCTAGAACGTGAAAAAAACTGCAAATTATTACGCATCGGTTCATCATTTCTCTGTACAGATCAAGAACACGTATTTACCAATAATGGCAACCACCAACCATAATATGGTTAATATGGATTATATTATAATCGCACTGTCTAGTTTGTTTTTGCAGAAAGTACCTACCAGCAATTGCAAATTTTCCAAGAGTTGTCGAGGCTTTTATAACAAAAATTGATTCTTGAATGAGAAGGAAACTCAACTAAGCGTTTCAACCTCTATTCAAAAATGATTTTTTTAAATCTCGTTTGATCTAATGATGATTTTACTAGGATTTGGCTCATTTTCTTTAGTAAAACGCTGTGAATTATTCCACAAAGGTTTGTTATTTTTCTGTACAGATCATTCGTCTGCAAAGAACACAGCTTTACCATTGTCACTACGTACCAACCATAGGCACTACCTATCAAATACTCATACCTCTTTCACAATCAAGTTTATTTGGAAGAAATAAATGTTTCACCCAATTAGAAGAAACAAGGAGTTGGGATTCCTTCATAGGGAAATTTGAATGCTGGTTGCTAAGGACGCAAAACTGAGTACAACTCGAAGAAGCGGACAGCGATCGTATTTTGGTCAGATAGAATTTCAAAGTAGATTAGGCCTCTCTTGCGATTCACATAGTTCAGATTCTCTCAGTCGTAGTGCGATCCAAGCCATCAAGAAAGGTGTGGGTTCCCTCCCACTAGTGAAAGATGTGCTTGTTAAAGTGAGCCAAATGATGAACCTTATATACTTTGTGATACTCTACTGGGTTCCAGGACACATAGAAATTTCCGGAAACGAAATTGCTGACCGCAATGCAAAAATTGCAACTGAAGAGCCCTTCAACATTTCTGTATGTGTGCGCTGATTACCAATGTACAGTAAAAATAGCATTGTGGAACAGTTGGGGAACCGAATGGCAGTACAAGAGTCACCATAAGTTATGGACTGTGAAGAAGAGCGTTTCTCGTTGGTCGTCGTACAGAAAGGCTTATGGATGGGACTGTGCTGAACCGACGCCGGGAGGAAGTGGTCCTCACTCGCCTCAGCAACACCTCCCCACAACTGCTCACAACTGCTCAACCTGTATGCCCTCTGACTGTTTCTCACTTTCCTACTGAATGCCAAATTTTCAACACCCCCCCCCCCCGAAACTCCGATGAATTAAGAAAAGCTCCTGGGTAACAATTCAGCTTGGTTGAACATCATCTTCGATAAATTGAGAACTCTGTCACTATTCTACGAATTGAAAAAGCCTTTGTTTTTCTCACTTTTTCGATTGTTAATCAATAATGTATTATAACTATCTAATTTACCTATGACCACGTAAAGGTTGCATGTGCCTTAATAAAGAAAACAAAAACGATTCACACTCGTGATTCTGATTTATCGAAAGTCCAGCCCATAAGTTCTCGTAGGGAGCGAACAGTTTGTCCTACAGAACTCCGAGTGGTCTCAATCGATTCTAAAAATCCAATACTATTTCAAATTGGTGAAAAAACAATATCTTTATTTCCAGAGTTTTTGAGCTAGAGCACTTTTGAAAATTTCAATCGCATTATTCAATTTTCAATCAATTGCATTATCTGACTTCGAGTATTTTTATCTGGCATACAATGACTCACTAACTGGGCAGGGAAATACAAGAAACTTTTGTCAATTAAAAAAGGAAAACTAATTAGGGGTTTCTGAGTAGAAAAAAAACTTAAACAGCTGAAAAACTGATTTAACTGCACAATTTTTTATTCCTACATTCCAAAAATTCATAATTGGAAATGAGAAAACAAAAGCCAATTGTCAATATTGTCTGATGTACTTAATAAATATATTATATCATCAATAAGTTGAGAGTATCATAATTGAAGCTTGTCATTGATGCGAAAATTATACAGAATGTGTATGGAAGCTCTACCAACTTACCACTCAACATGGCAGAACGTTTTCAAAACGTCGTATAAATTATTGAATTTTTCGTCACACCGATTCGAGCCAGAACGAACAGTTGTTGAGAAAGAGCCAATAAAAGAAAACTAGGAAAACATTAGTTCGGTAATTACCGTACTGAATCACACGCGAAGGTAATAAAGTAGCAATGAAAAAAGGAAAAGTCGAGAGTCATGCGATGTAGCCGATAAACTCCAGCCGTGGAATAAAGCAGGCGAAGTATCGTAAAAATTCTGAAGCGATAGATATAAATCTCCACAAACACATTCCGGCTGTGATTATGTTGTAGGTTGATTTACCAAGTCCATTATTATCTTTTTGTTTATTGTTTCCGAACGGAGTCCTGGCCCCTTTTAATTACAGTTATGATCGTCGGATAGCGCTGTTGGTCGATCCATTGTCTTGACGAAGAATTAGTATACGCGTTATTAAGAGGGCCTCGACATTAAATGATTTAATCTCGTTCGAAAGGGGAACTCAATGTGTTTTAGCCTCATCGCGATGACATAAATGATAATTTATGACGTTACCAGATGGTTATCTCGGCTCTTTATGAAGGCTCGATATTGGTGCAATAAATCCAGCCAAGAACGGTACCTGGAAATTTTTTTAATGTTATTTTTGCTCACAGTGGTTGCTCTATTTGTAGCAAGCTGCTGAAAAATTTGTAGAACAAAATACCGATTCGCACGTATTGTTTATAGATTATCAACAAGCATTCGATGGTCTTAGCAGAGTAGGGATAATAGAAGAGAAACGGGATTCCTGAAAAGCTGATTAGGCTAAGCGAAATTACCCTTCAAGGAAGCACTTCGAAGGTTATGGTTGGTGACCACTGCGGGGAACCCTTTGAGGTAAGCTCGGGCGTCAAACAGGGAGATTCGCTGTCAGCCACACTGTTCAGCCTGGCTCTGCATGAGGCTGTCAAGAATGCAGATAAGAAGGGGACAATTGTCGATAGAACATGGCAGATTCTGGCTTATGCGGATGACATTGCTTTATTGGGGCGAAGCCTGGATGCCCTGCAGGAGGCTTTTGGGGTTTTTCATGAGGGGGGAAAGCCAATGGGTCTGCGAATAAATTAAAGCAAAACTAAACACCTCAAGATGTCCCCCTCCGAGCCGTGTCCAGCGGGTGACCAGAAGGGTGACGTTTGGTTCTTATAAGTTTGATGAAGTCAGGTCCTTCACCTATCGGGGGAGCTTGGTCACGAATAGAAACCAAGTACAGGATGAGATATGCTCACGAATAATGGCAGGCAGCTGAGCATTTTATGCCAATATAAAAATCTTCAAGAGCCGTGTGATCTCCAGATCAACGAAGATGAGGCTATGTAGATCCCTGGTGCGGCCTGTGGTTTGTTATGGATCGGAGGCTTGGACCATGCGGGCTGAGGATGAGGCTAGACTGCGGATATTTGAGAGAAGGATTAAAAGAAGGATCTACGGGGCGGTCAGGGAGGGCCAAGGGTGGAGAGCAAGATAGAATACAGAAATTGATGGATTATTAGAACATGAAGACAGTCCGATTCATCAAAGCTGGGCGCATCCAATGGCTGGGGCATGTCGACCGCAGGCCAGTGGAGGCCTGCCCGAGAATGATGCTGCGAGCTAGGATGGAAACTAGAAGACGAAGAGGTCGTCCTCGGAGTCGCTGGCTTGATGATGTCTTGAGGGACCTCCGGGTGGTGGCATTGCGGAGGACTCTAGCGGATGACCCACCCGGTGGCGGAAGGGAGTTCGGGAAGCCAGGGGCCACATCGGCCTGTAGTGCTATGTAGCTAGTTAGGTTGCTCTATTGGCCAAGCTTGCTAACCGAGGATAATAGCTATCAGAATTTTATGACACGATGAATCCCCTGGAATTACCCGAATCGTACTGTGCGTTTACCCAAAGAAGAGATCTATTTGCCATAAGGTGTCCTTTAACAGCCTACGTGCTTTGGTGCTACTGTCGTTCCACGGTATCGTCATGTTTTTGCCCAGTTAGATGAAGGCTGAAGCATGCTCCATGCGAAAAAGCGAAACTAAAAGAAGGAACTAGCTTCACGGGTGAAGTTTTGGTTTGAAGTTTAGGATCTGGATTGAAGTTTAGGCAAACACGATGGGAGTGTTGTATTTGGAATATTTATGAGCCAGTACCTAACTAATCATGTTATGAAAACACAACGTTTAGAGCTGTTCGAGTTTTAAACGGTTTGGGTAAAAAGCAGTCGGGAAAAACATCAACAGCGCCCTTCACCGAAAACATTCATTCACTGGAAACGCCTGTCAGCGGAAGACCTTGATTGATGGGCCCCGCGGCCGAATCAGCTATAAAAGCTACTTGGGCGGCAAGAAAACAAATACCTCCCTAGACAAACAATTAGCAGCGGAGGGCAAGGGGTTGAGAGTGAGTTGTAAATATCCCACGGAAAATTTACTGTATGGGCCCCCGAGGCGGCTTTCCGAGGGGGCGGAGCTCTCGGCCCTTCATTTAAAGTCACATAAATAAAGTCAGGGTGGTGCCCGTGGAAGCTGGTCGAGAGGGGGCATCGGAGTGTCCTAATCGATGTCCCACGGTTTTTACTGCCTTCGAGGTACTTAAGTTGTCTGGAGGATGAACCGCCGTCCAGAAAAAGGGTGAGTCCGAGCCCTCTCCACTGTTACCACCCCTATCACGAGATAACCGATGTGGGTTAATCCTTTTAAAAGTTCCAGCTCGTTCAATCCCTCCACCGCTCGTTCCATCCTCCTCCAAGCTTTTCATCTTTATTGTTTCGTTTAATCCATTCAGTAGGAGTTGAAAGAATCATGATCCCAGTTCTGGCATAACATTGGTTCTTTTGTCTTTCTCCAATACTTTTTCAGTCTTGTGCCAACTCATACAGTAAGTAGGTCAGTAATCGTATTTCGATTGTCACCATTATTTGGAAAACTATAAATCTATTGGGACTTCTAGCCAGAGTTGGTTACCCCAAGTTATCGTAAGAATTGAATAAATAATTGTAAAATGTTGCTAAAAACGCTGAAAATTAGAACACAATGGATAATTATTTTTCTGGACAGATCACCCCTCCTCAGAAGTACTAGCACCAAGGAATTCTGTGCCTGCATACACAGACCTGTTCAAGCCCACGTCCAAGTGCAATACACTACCATAAAAGCTGAACGCACTGTCGCTGGAAACAATGTACTCAAGATTTCCTGAGCCAGAATGTTTCCATATTTTTACAGATGGATCTGCTAGCGGAGCGACGACAAACGGAGGAGCAGGTGTGTGCGAAAAATCAAGCAGCTAGCTAAGTAGCTTTGATGGAGAAATGCGTGCAGCCCTCTTGTCTATTGAAATGAACCGTATCACTAAAAAAGCGCGAGGTTGTCCTCCTCATTGACTCTCAAGCAGCCATACTTGCACTAATGGGACACAGTGATTCTCTGTCAAGGGATGTCCTCGAAGCTAGGCGCTTGCTAAAGGAAGTCACTGCACAGGGGATTACTGTTACCCTCCAATGGATACCATCCCACTGCGGCAATCAAGGTAATGAACGGGCATATGAGCTTGCAAAGAAGGGATCTCAGAAGCGTATGGCACCGTTTCCGATAACCATCCACGCTGCCAAGTCCATTATAAAGAATAAAATTCGAGAAAGAACATCGGACCAACAAGCAGCAGCAGCAGTAGGAAAGAGGTGGGCTGGTCTAGTAGATCGCATCTCCCAGACACTCAGCAGGAGTGAATCTGTCGCCAACTTCAGAGCACTCACATGTCATGATTACCTGGGCGCGCATCTACACCGCATTGGTGTCAGGACCACCCCCAACTGTAACCTGTGTCTCTCTCCAACACCGATGAACGCTGACCATCTTACGACCTGTCCTCTCTTGGAGGACGTGAGCAGATCTTTTAATTCTAACGACACCACATGGTCGAAAACAGCAACACTTTATTGGGCAACAAGGGGTCAAATGGCTTTAGTGCCCTGACCCTGGCGGAGGGGAAAAACTGAAGAACGCCACTTTTCCTATATAGTACCTAATAACCAGATTTTGTGCTAGGTTAACCATCAAGATTATTGACATAAATATGTCTTTTGGGTGGGGGTCATGACAAAATAAGCGTGATCGTGATCAAAAAATGTAATAGGTAGTAACTAAGCTCTTCACTGTTTAGTACAACGTTTTTCTTGGATATTCAACTATCTTATTTACGAGTAAACTAGGTATTTCATTACGTTACTAATCACACTACTCTAGTCCAGAAAAAATGAGAAAATAACTTTTTCTTAGCAATTAACGAAACAACAACAATTCAACAATTCAATGATTTTTCAATGATTTTTGATTTTTGATTTAAGTGATTTCACTTCATACTGTAATATATCACCTATACTGTTTCTTATTTCACCTACAAGTTAAGTTTTGAATCAATGTATGATATTGTAAATAAATAATTGCCAAAGGCATATATCTATGCATGAGTTTTTTCCGTGCAAGCGATAAAACATTTTTGTTAAAAGTCTGTCGGACTGTGTATTTTCAGATTTTAGGGGTTTGTGTAGAATATGTTTGTTGTTAGAAGGGGTTTGTGCACACACCCCTCCTGCTTTGACGCTTGCGCTATATCACTGTATATTTAAACTAAATAATACAAATTTCTTCTTTTACATGTCGAATGTCGGATTCCACTTTAAGTATAATAATTTAATCGGTATAGTTCTACATTCCTTCACATTGTACATCTTCTTTTTTGTCAGAAAGTTCCTATCTGCAGTATATCGTTATCTCATAGTTTCATGAGATCTCAACTGATAGACATGAAATTTTATTCCAAGAAATGGAAAAAGATCGCATTTGGTGTGCTGAAATTTGCTCACTTCCGACAACAACCACTCATTTACGATTCGCGCTCGTATTTCAGGCTCACTACTTGTCCACCCCTCAGAGTAAGGGTTCTCCCTTGCAAGAGAATTGGAACATGAGTAGTTGGGATGGAGGCTTGAAATTGAATAATTTCATAATAGTGTCGATTGACTAGTGTTCCCTAATGAGAATAGTGTGGATAGGTTTCATCCGTTTCTAAAACTTACCACTATTTTCAATCAAAATAGCTTTATTTTCCTTGAAAATTCGCTAATACGTCACGGGGTATTCATTAATTAGGTAGTTCATTAATTATTCTCATTAGCGAACGGTTGGTCCTACAATGTTCTGGGTGATGTCAAAAACCCTTTCAAAATCGTCGCTATTTAGAACTATTGAAAACACTATAACTTTACTTTGAAATTTTTCAAGCTAAATCGTTTTGAAAATATTTTCTCCCCATTTTACTCTTGAGAAGTGACTGACAATAACCAGAACCCTCGTGGGGGGGGGGGGGGTTAAACAAAATGTTTTCTTGCCCTATTTCGATGGTTCATTATTGAAAATAATAAATTAAAAGATATTGTAAACTAGCAATAAAGGGTAGTAGAAAGTGTCCCATTTCTATTCAGGGTAGGTAGTTTCAAAAATCTATTCAGCTTCTTAGGGTCTGAACAAATTTTGTTCATATGTTTTAAACATATCGAAAAAACCGAAAATTACGGTCTTTAGCAGACATCAAACACAAAGTATTGCGGATTATGTCAAAATCAGGCCGCCACCGCGTTCAGAAAATATTTAAAACAGTCTTTTTCACTTACCTATGTCACGATGCTGCTAAAATTATTCTTCTGGGCGTTATAAGCACCACTGTTTTTCTTCAACGTAGACAAACTACCCCATCACATACCTCAGAGATCTCCTCTTCAATTTTTTAAACTGCGGGAAGGCTGTTTGCTTACAAACTGGAAATGGGTGTTTGGAGGTATCAGGGAGCCCCCTCTGTGAGACTGATGTGTGACCCATCAATCTCTGAACTGCGAAACTGTGATGAGAAAGGATTACCCACACTCCTACTATCGATGTCTTTATTTTCTAAACATCGAATGACCAATTACTTTACAATACTTTTCTAGAAAATGACCTAACTAATGGCGAGAAAAACAAAATCGTCCATATTTATCTTATGTAGAATGGTGGTTGTTAGAACTTCATAATATAGAACATTATAACCTTACCATACGAAGATCTACACAAAAAACGGTACCCAATGCTCTCCTAGAGGTCGTCTGAAAAAAATCGTATTACTGTGTCCGTAGAGTGGAGCACATCCTTATGTTTTCCACTGCGGTTACATCATTATAATTATTTGAATACGCCAATAAAGAGTTGAGTTGAATGAAATTACTATCAAAATTACTGTTCAAATGAGTTAATAGTTAATACAAGCTCGATTAATTCGCAACACCGTTGGGCTAATTACGTGTAATTTTTTTATAACCCTACAATGTTTTAATGACGAACATAGTAAAAAATTAATGACTCGAGTTTAATTAAGTCCTTAGTTGAAAATATTCCCATGCTCGATGGGTACTGCCGTTTACATAATGAGGTTATCGATAATGAAGTTCCGGTTGAAACTTCTCGTTTTTAGCATGGAACATGTTTAGCCTTAGATTTAATATTCGGAAAACGTTTCATAAGTGTGGAACTTTTTGTAATTTGACAGGATGCCTCTCTGAGAATGCAGAGTTCGAATGACAAAAACTATGAGCCTCCCTGATCAGCGGGGTGAGCTAAATTCGCTCCTGGTGGGCCTAACAAGCTGACATTTCACAAATAGCATCACTGAGACAGCATCTCTATGAGTTGGATAAAAAAAATGTTCTTACTTCAACATTATGTGCAAATCATTTGTGGAAATCGACGAATAAATATTCACTTAAGCCTAATTATATACTTATGTTAGTATAACCGAGTGCTAGTGAAAACGTTTTGAGAACTTAGGTGGCAACGGTAGCTCATATTGATAACACAGGTCTACATTATAAAACAAGTACCTAACTTTTAGATACCAGCACAAATTTGTTCAATAAAGAGGTTTTTGATGGAGTTAAATCTAAAAATTATGACCACAGTTTCTTAAGTTGGCTGGCTGAGATGATTTATTTCGCCTTTTACTGAACAAGTTTTATAAAACGTTCAAATCCAAATCCGAAATATACTTTAATCGCGCTTTTTCGAATACCTGGTTACGTATTCATCCACAACAATGGGAGTTTGGAAGACACACAAGATCAATTTTACGAAACTTACACGATACAGGTACTTAAAATTACGCTTGAAAAATTATTTGAAAAGTAAGTCAATACACAATTTTCTATTATTTTTTAGTAGAGATCACCAGTCTGCAAAGAACACGGTTTTTCCAACATTATTGTCGCGCAAGGTTAACAATCAAGTATTGTGACATAAAGTACCTACCAGCAAAACAGCTGTGGTTGACTCTAATACGAAACTTTATCTTACGTTCTTGATAAGCACAACTAGTGACATTCAGTAAACGATATTATTAAACTTCATCGATTATTATTAAACTTCATCGATTCAGTAAACGAAGAAAGGGCGCATTTGAGCAGCTGAAATTTGACTCACTTCCGTCAGTGAACGCATATGTGCGATTCTCATTCGTGTTTCTGACTTATCATTCGTCCAGCCTCCAAAAACTTGTGATAAATTTCACATTAATTGTTCATTTAATTATAGTTGTATAGGTAGTTAGTAGTCTCTAAAAATTAAACGATATGTTAAATTGATAGAAAAAAGTCATGGAACATCTATAATTAAAAGGTGATTAATGACCCTCATTAGTGAACTGTTGGTCCTACAGAGCTCCGATTGGTTTCATTCGAATCTAAAAATTCGTTGAAATTTATGAGGTTACGAAAAACAATACCTGTAGGTTTTTGAGCTCGGGCGTTTTGAACGTTTCAACCTCTACTTTTACTCAATAGTTGTGACTGACAATAACAAAAACCTTCGATACACAACTAGCCCCCTAATGGAGCTGATATTGGTTTCAAATTTCACCGGAAACGGTCAATGAAAACTGGGCAAAGTGCCGCAGATGGATGAAATTTTTATTACAACGGTGTGAAAAAATACGTAAATAAGTTTTAAAAACCCCTTTATTACACTCTGCTCAAGTGATAGGTTAAAGGCGTAAATTGGTGCACATTCTTACTACTCGTCGTTGCATCAGCTTTACTGACAACAGACCAATCTGCACAAGTGCCCAATGTCGGGGGTTTGATTCAATCTTAAACGGCCCTTTCCCTGAAGAGAGCGGCACAAAAGGGAAAGAGAGAACCCGATGGGTTGACAATGGTTCGGCCACAATACCTTCATTGGCGCTGACATGTAGATTGTCGACGGCATCTGAGATAGACAAGGATCTGGACGTCTACCAGACCATTGTGAACCGTCTTTGTCACATCTCTTTGACACTTCTTACGTCCTTGGCACATCCCCATTCGAACGACTCGAACCGCAGATTGAGAAAGGTCGAAAACATCTTTGTGGGGCATTCATTCATTAAATACACAAAAGTTCTGTCTCGATCTGCACCTTCACCGGATTTTACTTCCCGGAAAGAATTATAATAAGGATATTTCTAAAGGGAGAAGGGATTCTTCTCAGTTTCTAGCATTATTATTATTTTTTTTAATTGCAGAAAGTATTGAACATGGGACATTTGTAGAATTAGATGGTGTAGGAATGCATTATTGTATTACTGAGCAGACCAACTTCCCAATATGAAACTAAACGTTCAATATCAGTTTGATGGTTTTATAAACTGAAAAGTAGCAACACAGTTGAGAAGATGTCTTCACATGTAATAATGGCTCCTACTGATCGAATCGTGATAAAACAATGTCCTTGTTTTTCGAGACAATCAATGGCGACACGTGCTATCAGATAGTGAGAAATTTATGAAATACAGTCTCGTTTAGGGTCACATGATGATTGTGTCTGATGATAGTGACATTCATCAGGGATCGTCTCAAGACTGATCAGCACGAATCTGAAATTTCAATGTTTAAAAACGAAATTATCAACGATTAACAATGTTGACGATACCCTCTGAATTGATCCTTCAATACCGAGAAACGTCTGCCAAGTGGGTGTGGCACATAGCTTCCTCTCCTAACCCGATTGTAAAGATGATCCGATGCGTAGCAGTTGATCTCAAAACACCAATCTCCAAGTACCTTGGACAACCCTCATAGGGGCTCCGCATCAACCGGCACAATCTCTGAATATTGTTGGAAAATGTAGAAGTTATGGCTGTTAAAAGGATTTTTGCTCAAGCGCAATGGCTACTATCACTCTGGGGGTAATTTTCATAGGAGACCATTTACACGACAGCCCTCACTGCCCCTGAAAATTTCATTAAAATCGGACAAGAATTGTAGAAGTTATGGCTGTGCCAAGGATTTCACGTTTGCGTATGCGCAGCGGCTACAATCGGTCCGGGGGTAATGAATTTCATAGGGGACTATCTAAACGCCAATCCGCACAATCTCTGAAAATTTAATCGAAATCAGACGAGAATTGTAGAAGTTATGGTAGTGGCAAGGATTTCATGAGAGACACACAGACAGACACAGAACCAGAATGTTCAGAAAGGTCTGAAACGTAAAATGCAAGTAAAAATGTTGATTTTGGAGAACTTTTCTTTTTCAACCTTGAAAAGTGAGAGCAAATCTTCCGCTACCTTGGTTGACTCGGAAGCAATTATGGACACTGTTCTTAGACTGGCCGCCTGTATCATCTTAAGTTATTCGAGGATTAGTTTCAAATCATAAGAATTTTCTGGAGGACCCCTGAATCATAATGACTTCATGTTGTTTTTAAAAAAAATTCACTCCTAGAGATAAATTCTGTAATCCAATCATATACCACTCTTATCGAAGCTCCAACAGGTATACGACTAAACCTCGCTGAATTGCAACCACGTTATTACTGTGGTGAGAATGGAGAGGAATGTTGACAAGGTCAACGTGGGCATTCCTTTCAGTTCTTTACAATCGTTCGTCACCTATTTCAACACGGATAACATTGCGGTTGTTTGGAACGGTCGGTATCGTGAACAAAAAGATAAGTTCTGCTAACTGAACACGTCGTCCTACCCACGTAAATATCCTAATCGGTGGTCATACGTCGGTCGTATTTTTTTCCTGAAGCTTTTACTTACATTGGTAGCTGGAGCGGCTCAACAAAGAGAGAAAAGCGATGATAATACTAAAACTCCTATTACCTAAGACTCCACTCCTAATTATTGTCTTGATTAGAGATGAACTGATCAAAAATATACTAGTCAACTTACGATTCCCCGGATTGAGCGAGTTTTCTCACCAGTACCGGACTGATCAGCAGCGACCATTGGTAAAATCGTCCAAAGTCATGATTTAGGCCAGTTTCGACCTCTTCGGTTTATGTTCTCATTTTTATATTCTCAAGGGATTGTTCTTGGTCCTATCTTATATGTCCTTTATACCAGTGATCTCTCGGAATGAAACCACAGCCACCTTCCCAGATAATACAGCGATTTTGGAGATCGTAACGCAGAATCCATCAACTAGTTAAACCAATCAATATCCAGCAGACAAAAATGGACAGCAAATTGGAGAATCAAAATAGATGAAAGTAAGTCGGTACATGTCGATTTCACTAACAAGAGAATCGATTATATTCCGGTACATTTCAAGGGAAAAGTTATTCCGAATTCTGATGAAGCCAAATATCTTGGTATGACACTAGACGCCAAACTTAGATGGAAAGCCCATGTCGAAAAAAAATAAGCAAGAATTTCTTTTAAAATTCAGAAAAATGCATTGGCTAATGGGGAGACGGTCGAAGTTGTCAATCCAGAACAAGCTTATATTGTACAACCAGTCTGGGCTTAAGGAGCTCAGCTTTGGGACTGTACGGCTCAGTCAAATAAAGACTTCATCCAAAAATTCCAGAACAATGTGCTAGGAACGATTGTCAATGCACAATGGTACTTTTTAACCTGTCTCCATCATGAGCTTCGCATCAAAACAATAAACGAAGCTGTAAAGCGACAAGCTGTGAGGCATCTACAGCGGCAAAGATGTCGCATCAACGAAGAAACAGTCCAACTCCTTGAGACGGGTGATATCATCAAAAGATTGAGGCGTAACAAATAACTTGGCCTAGCTTACTTGTGAAGAAGTGAAGTGAAATATCCACTATAATTAACAAAACTCAATGATATATTTTATTTTGAATACTTGTCCATATTTTCAAAATAGTATTGTTAATAAGTTATACTTGGTGCAATAAAGAATATTGAAAAAAACGTTATATTATGCTCATAGAGCCAAGAAGAGAAACTATCCAAAAATGTGGCAGGATTGGACCAGTTTCTCAACCGGAGGAAAACTATCCCATGAGCTGATAAAGTCATTGATCCAATACGTCAGAGAAACTGACGTATGTATGGACGTACTTTGGGGGGATTTTCCCATATCCTTTTTTGCCATATGCGCTTGCCAATTTTGTTTTTTCACATGAAATTCGAGTTTCTAGATCATATTTATAAACCAACTGGGAAGAAAAAATTATACCACGTTATTATTACACCACAGCATCATAAACAAAAACCTGCCTTGACAAAACCCACTTGACGAACACATATAAATAAATAAAAACGAAAAAATCCTACAGACAGATTTACTGACAAACTAAACAACAAAAGGTAACAAACAAAACCATAGCTCTCCAAACGACCAACGAAATCATAATTTCGAACGATAGAAATAGATAACACTAACTAATTATAAATAATTATAAATAACTAACTAATAATAGTAATGATAAAATACTATTTTTAGTTATTTAGTAAATTTGAAAAAAAAAAAATATCTTGAGAATAGAATACCTACTACAATGTGGTACAATGTAGTGGACTATTCTCAATATATGTATTTTTTTTTCAAATTTATATGTCATAGTCGTTAACCACTTGGTTCTTCATTTAATTGTTAACTACCTCCTAGTGGTTAACCTCTTACCCAGGCCTGGGCTTATTTTTACAGAACCCTCCTACATGCAGGCATGGGAACATTGATAAAAAAAATCTGTGCACCTTTCAGTAGAGTTGTGACTTTATTTCCCTGACATTCCTCATTGCACGATGTACAAAAATGGCTTCAATGGCGCACAAGGACCAAGCTGATCTGATTTTCTTCTGTTCGGATTAAAAACTCACCTAGAGGCTCTATAACAAACTCTACTGCTCTAGAATGAATAGGAGAGAAATGAGTTTTACAGCTCATACAGTTTGCTTGACTTCCTCTCGTGATGACTTTCAATCAATGGTGCTGCGTACCGATTCTCAGCACTTCATGATGAACTTGAAATTGGGTTGAAAAAAAAAATCAAATTCAAATTCTATTTCAAATTGGTGAAAAAAACAATATTTCAATTTCGGAAGTTTATGGGCTCGGAAATTTTGAAAATTCCTACACTTATTTTCCACCTCTTAGAAGTGATTGACAATAACCAAAAGCACCGGTGCCCAACTAGACCTCAAATGGAGTCAATATAGCTATAGCTATAGCCTACCATATTTCATGGACAGATGGAAAATTTGTATTCGACTTTTTAATTCTGAATTTTCCTACCTTGAAACGTAAGCCATCAAATTTTTAGGGGGTCAAACAGTATTTTTTAACTTAAAAGATTCTATAATTGACATTTTGCTCGATTCCAAAGGTTCTATATTCAAAATAATTAACAAAATAGGTAATCCTTTGGGTAATCTCATGCATGTAGAAGTAATTGATCAACTTGAGTGATAAAATCAACTCCCATAAATATTATTTTAGAACGATGAAATTTTATTTGCTTGAGAACTGAAAAAGTAACCAGCTAGTAATAAAACGAATGACATGATTAAACTAAAACAATCAGTTATGACTTAACAATATTAAAATAATTTTTTAAATCACATTGACTATGTGGTATGGTTAAAATCACAATGCTTGTGATTTTGTTCATCTTAGAACGAGGTTTACGTTCTCACGCAAAGAAAATAAGCTGAGGAAGAGAAAGATAAATCCTTGTTAATATATCACGGAAAAGGATAAAGAAAATATTTTTCCTCCCTATCGTTCTCCGACGCGCGTTAGGGGTTGAAATAGTGCTTTCAAGGGAAGGCAATAGTGTAAATTCGGTGTAAGACATAAGAGGCCGAGGGGTTGAGTATGGTTTAGGAAATGGTAGCAGCTCTACTACTTTTCCGAGCTCGGTTTCCCGACGTAAATCACAATTCCAACTTTCAGAGCTTGCTGCTCCCCTTAGCCCGTTACTCCTTCCTCCACACGCCTTCCACATTAGAGCCCCGTCCTTCTTCGTGAAATATCACCTCTAGAACGCTCCACTGAATCATATACAGTTTGCAAGCCATTTTACGTGGGTACCACTCATGACGCCAACTTTGCCCGTGGTTCTATTGCTTTTATCAATTTATTTATGGGCCAGCGCGGCGGGATGAAACGAGGTTTTAAGTCGGTTCAAAAATAGTCTGAAGAATAGCAACTATAAGGTCTTACAAAAAGGACGAGGTCATTTGCAATCTCATTCTTATTTTTGCATTTCAAATGTGGAGTGTAAATTAATGGAATATGGGGATATTTTAGAAAAAGGAAAGGTTTGTATCCGTGCAGGAAGTGGAAAACGTCTGCCAAGTGGGGGTGGCACATAGCTTCCTCGTATCCATAACCCGATTATATAGATGATCCGATGCATAGTAGTTAATCTCAAAACACCAATCTCTAAGTAGCTTTCACTACCCTCATAGGGGACCATCTACACGATAATCTGGTCAATCCTAGAAAATTTCATCAAATTCGGATAAAAAATGTAAATGGCTGTTACAAGGATTTTACGTATGAGCATGCGCAGAGGCTTCTGTAAATTTTAAGGCCTTGATTTTCATTGGGGACCATCTACAACCTAATACGCGTAATCCCTAAAACTGTCATCGAAATAGGGTAGAAAATGTGAAAGTTATGGCTGTTACGAGGAATTCACGTTTGCGCATGCGCAGCGGCTACTATCAGTCCGGGGGAGATGATTTTCATAGGGGACCATCTACAACCTAATCTGCATAATCACTGAAAATCTCATCGAAATCGGGTAAAAAATGTGGAAGTTATGGCCGTTACAAGGAAATTCACGTTTGCGAATGTCATTCAGAAGCTACTGTCATTCCGAAGGTAATGATTTTCATAGAGCACCATCTAAATACTAATTTGTAACATCCCTGAAAATTTCATTGGAATCGGAAAGAATATGTGGAAGTTATGGCTGTTACAAGGAATTCAAGTTTGCGCACGCGCAGCGGCTACTATCAGTCCGGAAGTGATAATTTTCATAGGGGACCATCCAAAATTTAATCTGCATAATCCCTGAAAATTTCATCGAAATAGGGTAGAAAATGTGAAAGTTGTGGCCGTTACAAGGAATTCACGTTTGCGCATGCGCAGTCGCTTCTATCAGTTGGAGGATGATGATTTTCATAGGGGACTGTTTACACACCAACCCGCAAAATCCCTGAGAATTTCATAGAAATCGGACCATAACTTCGTATAGTTATGCGCGTTACAAGGAATTCATGACAGATAGACAGACAGACAGACACACAGACACTGAACCAAAATTGTTCAGAAAGGTCTAAAACGCAAAACGCGAGTGAAAATTTTGATTTTAGAGAACTTTTTTTTTCGTCCTTGAAAAGTAAAAACAAAGCTTCCGCTACCTTGGTAGACTCGGAAGCAAAAATTGACTCCTCAAAATCAAAATATTCACTCGAATTTCGAGTTCTAGAACTGTCAGCTAAAGCAAAACCTGATTTTAACGTAGAACATGTTTTAGCATTGAGCTAACTTTCCAAAAAGGTCACAAAATTGTGTTAGCGAGAAAATAGCGACCCCCCACCCCACTCCTTTTTTTTCAATGTATTTTTGTTATGTTGCTAAAAATAACTTTTGTTTATCCAACCCACTTAAAAAATTTCATTTTAACTCACGTTGCCAATTTTTCGCCCTTCGCCCTAATAATAAGAGCTGGAAAATACGCTTTGTTTTATGTCAATTTAAAATTATTGAGAAAGCATATTATTACAGGTAAGTAGCAAAAGTTGGCATTTTTCTGTTGGTTGAGTTTGATGATATATCGGCTTGGTTGGTTTTATTTTAATGCATTTTAGATGATATGTTGAAGTAGACAGCGAATAGTCTAGTTTTGTCAAAACCAAACGACTTCTGAAGGAATTTGCCGGTTAGCAGCTGAATATTATTACCTACTTTTATTGCTGTTAGTCGATTGAACATTAAACCCCGGAGTGAGAACACTCAGACTCTACCCCTTAATGCCAACACTACATCGAATTGATGTACAGCAACGAAAAAAATATGTATACCTACAAGCTATTTAGAAGAGAGGTTCAAGGGAAAATGAATCTAAATTTAACGTAAATTGAAAATCTTTAATGAAAAAGAATCTTTCAGTCGCATTAATGCTACAACATTGAAAAATATGAATATGATTGATGAGGGAGCTACTTATGTGCTACACCCACTTGGTAGAGTACCCTCTCATCACCTAACTGTACTGTATCCCTCATATTTTAGTGAGTTCCAACCTTCCTACACACTACATCCGTCAAGTCAATTCTTTTCAATTATCAATATTCATTTAGTCTAGAAGCATCCTAACTCAAAAACATCCTTTCTGCGTGTACGTTGCCTTTATCAACTTGAAACAATCACGCTATGAATCCAATGGCCCGTCCAAATGGTTTAGAATCTTGGGGTATTTATAGCTAATAAGGCGTAAAAATGACGTAGGACAGCTGAATACTTATTAACAATATGCATCAAAGTGATGTAAAGGGATAGAGTGCTCTTTGCCAACTACACGTCTTTTCGACTCACAAGGTTTTAGATAAATGAGTGTCATTAGCTGATAACAAGTAGGGCGCGTTCATCTTCACTGGCACCTCACCGATTACTAAACCCACAAAGCAGTCTCGAGTTTCAAGGCTTCCACAGCGACTTCATGAGGCAGGATAGTGAATTAAAAAATGTTATACGTCGCGGCAACGTAGTATTGACACTCTAGGGTTAAATAAGTTTGAACGTGAATTCCTTTGAACATCTATTTCTCATTTTCTAATAGTGAAAATTTTTGGTCAAATTAGGGTTCAATACGATTGCCTATAAATTCAGTGAACACACTAGTAAATCTCCACTACCTATGATGTAATTTACTGATTGATACCTACCGGTTCCGACCAAGTTGGTCATTTTTCGTACTAATAGATAGTGGAACGTTTATGGAGAGGGTAAGCACTCGTCCCTTGGCCTCAATAAAGTACACCCCAACGAATCTCCATTAGACCGCTATTGTGAGTGGCCAATTTATTACTCCCCTCTCCGGTTCTGGGGAGTGAATCGATGTTGTAGCTATTCGTCTTAGCTTGCCTTCAATAAGCCGTGAACGCCGTATCATTAATTGAACGAGGAGGAATTTATCAGGGAGGTCTCAAGGGTAAGAATCCGATCGGAGGGCGAAATATGAGGAAAATGGGGGAAGAATTATGTCCAATACTCTCTTTCTTTTTATTCACCCCACTTTTACTCCCGGTTCAACGTCTGAAAAAATAAAAAATGGCTGAGCTTCAAGTTTTATTGAAGAAAGGGAATTCAAAAGGGGGGGCCTGAAGTGGATTTACTAACCGTGAAACGGACTCATGACAAAATAATCGGGTGTGAGAAATCAGGTGATTTGTCTGTTCCTATCAACTTTCAGAAGCTTTTGGTTTATTATTTTCAATAATGAACCTTTGGAATCGACCAAGAAAAAAATAATTTTAACACCCCCTCAAAATTTGATGGTTTACGTTTCAAGGTACGTAGAATCCAAAAATCGAATAAAAATTTGGCCGTCCGTCCGCCGTACGCCGTACGCCGTACGCCGTACGCGGCAATTTTGCCACTTAGCATTGACCGATTTTGATGAAATTTGGTATGTAGGCTCCATTTGGGGTCTAGTTGTGCCCCGAAGCTTTTGGTTGATGTATGTCACTCCTAAGGGTTCCAAAATCAATTTTGAAATTTTGAAAACGCCCTAACTCAAAAAATTTCGATATAAAGGTATTGTTTTTCCTTCAAATTAAGATTCTATAGAATTTTTAAAATTTTTTGAGACCACGCGGAGCTCTGTAGGACAAACCGTTCGCTCCCTACGAAAATTTAAGGGTTTATATTGAAATATATATATGTATAAATCCAAACACGAGTGTGAATCGCAAAAGAGGCCTAATCTCCGTTCAAATTAGAGCTGACCGAAATGCGATCAATGGTTGGTGATTTTGATTTTTTTTTTATTTTTTTTTTCTTCATATTGGATGGTTGGTGATTTTGTAGACGAGTGATCTATATAAAAATAATAAACCGTTGTGTAATAATTTGCAGCGTTTTTTGATATGGAAGTAACTCTACGGGAATCTCTCTCATCCAATACTTACTCACACTTGGTGTTGGGTAAGTGGGGGGGGGGGGGGAGTTCCCGCAAGTTCAAATGAGTGAGTTCGCGCAAATTAAAATTTATTTCATTTACAATGGGGTATTTCGGTGGGTCGGAAATTCAGGGTTTTGACCTCATATTTGGATTCAGCACCCTTGAAAACCTAAATACTGCAACTTCAAGCCCAATGATACTATAACATGTGGTAGAAAAATTAATTAAAGAGATCACACGTTTGAAAAAGGCGGGCCGCTATAAATGCACACACACTAAGCAAGGACTACGCCGCGGACAGCCCCGCGCGCGTGTGTGAGTGGAATGTTGTAGTATCCAAGAGGGGTTTCTGTGCATGGATACTTCTTCAAAGACAGTTGGCTAGCTACGTCACGATTGGTTAGCTACGTCACACCATTCAAATCTTCAACTTTCCTTAGCTTCTCTGATTTTTTAAAAACATTTTCTCGACGAACAGACCCGATTACCGTTATTCCAGAGCCATACTCTTTTGAAAAAAAAAAATGAAAAAAATTGACCGAAATACCCCATTATAAACTTATGCGGTATCAATAAATTGTTAGAACCTTTACGTTTTATTTTTTCTTGTTTATTAGAACCTTGAGTACCATCCCTGAGAATCTCATACTTCCGGGAAAGTACCATGGAAGTATTGACATTTTTTATCACGAAGGGTGTGGTAACTTTCCCCATGCGGGAATTTCGCCCCAAAATAAATTATTTTTTCACTATCAGGGTCTGCATTTTAACGAAAAAATTTTTTAAATGCTGAAAATAATTACACAACGGTTTTCTTATTTTTCTTCATAAAGAAAAAAGGAACACGATTTCCATAGATCAATCATCATCTTTAATCATCATCATTAATCGTCATCTTTTCAAGTTTGATGTTGGCCCCTGACATCATTGGACATTTCAAAGTTTCAAAGAAAATAAAGCTGTTGAAGATCAACCTGTTCAGTAATTAGGGACTTTTCTAATTTTTCTCCGATATCCGTTCAGGAACATTCTAAAACTATTCCTGAAGTTTTTCTAAAAATTATAAGCAGGTACATACCTATAGTGATATATAACGATATCATTTGTCAATCCAAACGATAATTTGAGTAACTGTAATCATCATAATCTCAGTAATATGAGATCCAAGGATGTAATGAGGATGTAATTCCAATTAAGAAGGTTTTTTAAATTTTCAATTAAAACGCTGCAAATTATTACACAATGGTTTATTATTGTTCTATATAGATCACTCGTCTAAAAAATTACCAACCATCCAATATGAAGAAAAAAAATAAATAAATAAATGAAAAATAAAAAAAAAATAAAAATAAAAATAAAAACAATATAAAAAATAAAAATATAAACGCTGCAAATTATTTCACAATGGTTTATTATTTTTCTATATAGATCACTCGTCTACAAAATCACTAACCATCCAATATGAAACATATTGTTTAGTAATGCATGCATTCCAGGGGACGTCCCATTGGATAAGCATTAGATCAGTTTAACCAGTTGTTAAATGATAAAACTGTTTCAGTCGATGTAATTTATTTATTACTTTAGGCAAGAAATACTGACCCCCCCCCCCCCCCAACATTATCCACCTTAACATTTCTAGTGGCATGGGAGCCTCGAATCCGAAGAGCATTTTAAAATCCATGATCTACGATACCCAACATGCGAATTCGAGTTCACCCCCCCCCCCCCACCACAACGCAAACAATGTTGCCTGTATGGCACCAAAGCGGAAATACGTCGTAACATTGAACTTTCATCTGTTAGTTTTGGTAGGCAGTCCGTCGAAGTTCACAGCCGTATTCAAGGTGAAACACAAAAAAAAAAAAAAAAAAAAAAAAAACACGAAATAAGCGGTTTATGGCATCATGGCACCATATCCTGGCACCATGGTGGTACAGAGAATAATTCATAAAAATTCGGAGGTATAATGAGAATTTTTCCTCAATTTCAAAGCTTGGGTACAATTAGTAAGCAGTAAAGGAACCAAAATATTGGAAAATCGGATATTTTGTGAATATTATACCCCCACTCACCCCAACCCTTGCGAATTTTGGTACTCTGGTAAAATCATGTACAACTCGGAAGTTATTTGAGTCAAACAAAAGAAGAAACACGCAAATCGGTTGGAAATTGAGGCCTGGGCAGAGTACACAAGATTATGCCCAAAAACGCACGTTTTTCGAGCATTAACCCCCCCTTTCCACCCTTAAAAGGCAAAATTCGAAATTCCGGCAACGTAGTGCACAACTAGATAGTTTTCCGCGACGAACAAAAAAAGAACCAGGAAAATCGGTTGAGAACTAAGGCCTGTGCAGAGTACACAAGATTTTGTTACACACACACACACACACACACACCTACACACACACACACACACAGACATACACCTATGGTTTTTTTCGCGGATTTGGATTCAGAATGGTCTAAAACGGATTACTGTGTGGTTATTTTTCTTTTCTGTTGAGTGTTGTCCTCCTTCACCCCAGATCGATCGCATAAGGACGCCCAAGTCTTACTGTGGGACGTCCTAAAAAAAATGAAACGAAATATAAAAAAAATAATTAAAAAAAAAAAAAAAAATCACCAGCCATTGATTGCATTTCGGTCAGCTCTAATTTGAACGGAGATTAGGCCTCTTTTGCGATTCACACTCGTGTTTTGATTTATATATATATATATTTCAATACAAATCCTTAAATTTTCGTAGGGAGCGAACGGTTTGTTCTACAGAGCTCCGCATAGTCTCAAAAAATTCAAAAAATTCTATAGAATCTCAAATTGAAGGAAAAACAATACCTTTATATCAAAATTTATTGAGTTAGGGCATTTTCAAAATTTCAAAATTGATTTTGGAACCCTTAGAAGTGACTTACATCAACCAAAAGCTTCGGGGCACAACTAGACCCTAAATGGAGCCTACATACCAAATTTCATCAAAATCGGTCAATGCTAAGTGGCAAAAGTGCCGCGTACGGCGGACGGCGGACGGACGGCCAAATTTTTATTCGATTTTTGGATTCTACGTACCTTGAAATGTAAACCATCAAATTTTGAGGGGGGTGTTAACATTTTTTTTTCTTGGTCGATTCCAAAGGTTCATTATTGAAAATAATAAACCAAAAGTTGATTCTGTAATTTCAAAGGTTTGTGCTAAGTGCTCCGTCGCATGGCTGAATATTCTCCCAAATAGTTAATATTTCGATATTGTTAACCATAGCTTCAAAGATTTTCACAAAAATTTGCTCGTTAACTCATGCTGCATGAGTGAACTTTTTACCAACTTCAACTAATTTTATATTTACCTACACGTTTTTCTATGTGAGACTTCTAACTTCTACTAGAATATTTCAGTAACGTTTAATGTTTAATACATTTCTAGGAAGAAGAAATAACGTTTTGTAAGACTTCACCAGTGTTGCTGCAGTGCAGCAGCAGTTTTATTGATTGTTACTCCAACTAGTAGGACGAAAATCCAACATGAAATGGTTGTTTACTTTACTTTACTTTTTACTTATAATGGAGAGGTCACCCAGGACTTACACGACGCAGACCAAGAGAAGATGAAGGGGGCGGGGGTGAAAGGGCGGCATGAAAGGAAGGGCCCCGATACTTACGGCGGGCGCCAGTTTGGGTGTAAGACAAGCAAGATCAATTGGTGATACCATTGAGGACGTACCACGTAGTACACCTGCCGATATGCCTTACTCGAATAACTCAGTGGCACATTTCCCGCATCACATCCCGCGCCATGACAAGATCGCGACTATGACCTGGATGATGTTACCTAGGAGATTTTCAAGTCGCCTCCCAGCACACCCGTATACACAAGCTTGATCAAGTATACTTAACTTCCATACTCCTTTGATCTGGATAGCCTTATATGCTTCCTCAGTGCAATACGAAACACTGGATATCATTGTATTGATGTAGTAACCGCTTTTCGCTTTTCTCCCCATCTTCCGCTCCCAACTAAGTACAGCATTCTGAATGCTGCGAATTTGGTAGACCACGTCTTCTTCGCTGTGAAGTATGGAGTTAGAATTTTGGATTGCCTCACATCAGTCTCCTCGTGTTATGCAGCATCTCTTCCTTGAACTTTGATATCACTATCTAGAAGTCAATGTGGCATTTCATGACATTAGCTCGTGTCAATAACCCAGCTGATAGCCATAAAATTAACATATTTCAGTATGCTCCTTAATTTTGACCTCATGCTAAAGAACTTCTATTTCCTGTGTGGGCCACCGATTCCAAATCCAAAGGCAATGGCCTGTTCTCAACTGAAAAGAATGAAGTAAGATGAAGTGATTGTGTACAACTAATTCACGTATACTACTCGTAGTTTTGCCAATGGTAATCGTAGTTGAATATCCCAATTACATTACTGGACTGGACCATTTCATTCTTCCAATAATAATGTAATTTTGAAAGGTTTCAAATACACCTCTCTCGTTTTTCTTTTTAACTTTCTTTAGAATGTTAGTGACATCCAAGATATTAAAACCTTGATTTCTCAGGTCTTCGATAATTTCTCTTTTATCACATGACGCGTGCAGACCTCTAGCCATTACCTTTATAGGCCTCTCGGCTTTGTCCTGGTAAGTGTACCATTGTTTTTGCTCTGATCGTAGATTCTCTGTGATCAATTTCCAATTGTCACGAGAATCCACGTTGATTTTCCAGACGTCATTGTTCAGTGAAGTGACTTTGTATTTGTCTTTGGGTATGTCTTTGATGATGTCTTTAATCGATGAATAGCTCTTCATGCCTACAACATTTATAGGTGGAGGAGGTGGGTCTTTTTTGGTTTTGTATCTAACAATTTGTTCACAACCTTACCATCCTTAGGTTTGTTCGAGGAATGAGCTCCTTCTGTTGATGAACCAGCTTTGCGTTTTTTTCGTGATTTCTTTAGGATCCAATCCGTTTCTCTAGCGAGGTCTTCTTCATCAGTGCTATAATTCTTAAGAACCTGGGGTTGAGTCGGTTTGGGTACCCCTTGCTTGTCCTCAAGAATTTTTATTTTTTGATTAAGATCCACTATTTGGTCATTGGCTTGATTTAGGTAATCGCAAAGTGAAGTTACGATACCATACAAATGATTGAATGCGTTACTTACGTGGGGATCCACACTTCGAATCGCATTTGTCGCCTCACGGTGTTGCAATAATTGTTGCCTCGTTTCCGTAATAATGACCTGAATAGTCGGCTGGCCTTCATTGTTGCCCGGGTCATCCATTTCGTAATGTAAACATCACCGTCCACTAGGCACTTGTATATTTTTTTACGCGAGAGAACTGTCCGATGTTGACTCAACGAGGTTTCGCACAAGACTGACTTTCAAGAACCCCTTCCTCTCTTCATGCTAACATTTGACAAAAATGATGATATTAACAAGATACATAACATAAAGGCTATCCTCAACATAGTTGTGAAGATTGAACCGTTAAAGAACGCATCT